>RJWM01001496.1:0-154234 GCA_004363535.1 Dasyprocta punctata | reverse complement strand
TATTGTTATCTTTAAATTAGTTACTAAAAGTACAAAATTTAAACATTTAATTGTTCAAACAATATTAGCACAAATCTTTCTTTTCAATGAACTAAGAGAAATTGAGAGAAATTAGTAGTATAACTATCTTAACTATCATATATATGTATATATTTGTTTTTCTCTTCATATTTTTCTCCTTTCCCCCATCCCAATTTCTATTTCCTTTTGAACAGTGTCATCCCATTTTAGAATATCTATTGTACATTTTGGATCTTATTTACTCTTTTCAGTTTCTCACACTAGGGAGACAATATGGTGTTTACACATGTGAGTTTGGTTTATTTCACTGATGAGTACGGTCTCAAGTTGCATCCATTTGCCTATGAAAGTCTCCAGTTTATCCTTCTTTATTGCTGAATAGTATTCCACTGTATCAAAATGCCACATTTTTTTAAATTCATTCCTCAGCTGATGGGCATTTGGGTTGTTTCCAAGATTTAGCTATTACAAATTGTGCTGATATAAGCATAGGTGCACATATATCACTGTGGTATGATGTTTTTAATTCTTCTGGGTACATACCCAGAAGGGAAATAGCTGGATCAAACGGAACATCCAATTCTAGTTTTTTGAGGAATCTCCACACTGATTTATACAGTGGTTGCACCAGTCTACACTTCCACCAACAGTGGAGAGGGTTCTTTTTCCCCACAGTCCCTCTAGCATTTGTTATTGGTTGATTTCCTGATAATAGTCATTCTTTCCAGGGCAAGGTGGAATCTCTGTTGTTTTAATTTGCCTCTCTCAAATGACTAGTGATGTTGAACATTTTTTCACATATTTATTTGCTATTCGTATTTCTTCATCTGGGAAGTGTGTATTCATCTCAGATGCCCGTATTTGGATTGTGTCTTTCAATCTGAGAGGACTGGTTTTTTTTGAGTTTTTTGAAAAATATGTTCTTGATAGTAATCCTTTGCCTGAGGTACAGCTGTCAAAAATTTTCTCCCATGTTGTGGGTTGTCTCTTCAGTCTGTTGGTGGTTTCTCTTGCTGTGCAGAAGCTTTTCTATATGGTGAGATCCCAGTTGTTGATTCTTTGTGGTAGTTCCTGTGCAATCTGGGTTTTGTTCATAAAATCTTTGCCTACACCAATGTCCTCAAGAGTTTTACCTATTCTATCTTCTAGCAGATTTGTTTCTGTTTTAATATTTAGGTCATTGATACGTTTTGAATGTAGTTTGGCTCAAGGTGAAAGATATGGGTCAAATTTTAATATTTCATGTGTGCAAAGTCAGTTTTTCCAGAACCATTAAATAAAGAGGGCTATCTTTCTTCCACTGAACATTTTTGGCACCTTTGTCAAAGATAAGGTGGCTGAGTATGTCTAGAGTTCATTATGCATCTTCTAATGTGTTCCATTGATCTTCAGGGTTTTTTTTCATTTTTTGCCAGTACCACACTCCTTTTTTTTTTATCATAGTAACTTTGTAGTATAATTTCAAGTCAGGGATTTTGATGTTCCCTACCTTGCCTTTTTTGCCCATAATTGCCTTTGCTGCCCAGAATTGCCTTTGCTATTCTAGGCCTCTTCTGGTTCCACATGAATTTTGGGATTGTTTTCTCTGATTCTGTGAGATATGCTGTTGGAATTTTGATCAGAATTGCATTAAATCTGTATAACAGTCTAGGCAGTATGGCCATTTTCACTATGTTGGTTCTTTCTATGCAAGAGCAAGGGATATGTTTCCATCTTCTGATAGCCTCTTCAATCTCTCTTTTTTATTGAGTACTATAGTTTTCAATGTAGAGGACTTTAACATCCTTTGTTAGATTGATTCCTAGGTATTTCATGTTTTTGGATGCTATGATGAAAGGTGTTTTCTTAATTTCTCTTTCAGTGAATTTGTTATTTGTATACAAGAAGGCTGTTGATTTTTGAATGCTGAATTTGTATCCAGCTATGCTACTGGATTTATTTAATGACTCTAGAAGTTTTTTAGTGGAATTTTTGGTGTCTTCTATGTAGAGTATCTTATCATCCACAAATAATGATAATTTAGCTTCTTTCTTTCCTTTCACTATTCTTTTTATTTCTTTCTCTTGTCTAATTGCTCTGGCTAAAGTTTTCAGGACTATGTTGAATAAGGGTGAGGACAGTGGACATCCTTGTCTTGCTCCTGATTTTAGAGTGAAATTTTTCATTTTTGTCCATTTAGTGAGATGTTGGTTGTTGGTTTGTCATAGATGGATTTTATCAGGTTGAGACAAAAATCGATCTATTCCAGTTTTCTGTAGTTTTTTTTTTATCATGAATCAGTGCTGGACTTTGTCAAATGCTTTTTATGCATCTTTTGAGATGATCATATGGTTTTTTGTCCTTGGCTCTGTTAATATGCTGTATTACGTTTATTGATTTATGTATGTCAAACTATCTCTGCATCACGGGGATGAATCCAAATTGGTAATGGTATATAATCTTCATGATGATTTGCTGTATTCTCTTTGCTGGTATCTTAGTAAGGATTTTTGCATCTTTGCTCCTTAGGGAGATTGGTCTGTAGTTCTCTTCCTTAGTTGGATACTTCTCTGGTTTTGATATCAGGGTAATGGTTGCTTCCAAGAATGAATTTGGGAGTATTGCTTTCCCTTTCAATTTCATTAAAGAGCTTGAGAAGTAGTTGCATTAGGTCTTCTCTCAATTTCTTGCAGAATTCAGCAGTGAATCCATCAAGGCCTGGGATTTTCTTTTTTGGTAGGTTTTTAATTCCATCTTTGATTTCATTGATTGATATTAGTTTAATTAGGATTTTTATATCTTCTTAAGTCAGCTTTGGTAAGTCACATATGTCTAGGAATCTGTCCATTTCTTCTGCATTTTCCAACTTTTTAGAATACAAGTTCTCAAAGTAGGTATAGATGATCTTCCGAATTTCTACAGGGCTCATTGTGATTTCACCCTTTTCATTCCTAACTGCATGGATTTGAGTCCTTTTTTTCCTTTTTTTGATAAGATAGGCTAAGGGTTTGTTAATTTTGTTTAATCTTTCAAAGAACCAACTCTTCAATTTATTGATTCTTTGTACTGTTTTCTTAGTCTCCAATGCATTAATTTCTGCTCTGATCTTAATAATTTCCTCCCTCATATGAGATTTTGGCTTAGCCTGTTGTTTTTCTAGAAGTTTGAGGTTCACCATTAAGTTGTTTATTTGCACTTGTTCTGTTTTCCTGATATGTATATTTACTGCTATAAATTTCTCTCTTAGGACCGCTTTCATTTTGTCTCATAAGTTCTGATATGTTGTATTGTCATTATTGTTTGATTTTCAAAACTGTCTAATTTCTTTAGACTCATGGGTTGTTTGAGAGGTTGCTGTTTAATTTACATGTGTTTATGAAGTTCTTGTGGTTTCTTTTGCCATTTTTCCAATTTCATTGCACTATGGTCTGATAATATGCATGGAGCAATTTCAATTCCTTTGCATTTACTTAAGCATGTTATACAAGCTAGTATGTAGTCTATTTTGCAGAATGTTCCATGTGCAGCTGAGAGCAATATGTATTCTGATGTTCTGGGGTAGAACATAACCCACATAGACATTCACTAAGTTCATTTGTTCAAATGTTTGGTTCAGTTCTCATGTTTTATTGTTGATTTTTTGTCTAGTTGATCAGTCTTTTTGTGACAGTGGTGTATTGAGATCCTCCAATACAATTGTATCAATGCTTATTTGATTTTTCATGTCTGCTAATATTTGTGTTATATAGTTGAGTACACTGGTATTTGTTGCATATATATTTATGATTGGTATCTTTCCCGCTTTGTTCTTTTACAAGGTTGTAGTGACATTTTTTCTCTCTCTTAATCAGCCTTGAAATTCGCTGCCTGCAAATAGAGTAGCTACTCCTGCTTTTTCTGGGTTCCTGTCACAGGGAGTATGGTTTTCCATCCTTTGACTTTCAGTCTATGAATTTCTTTGTGAATTCAGTGTGTTTCTTGTGTGCAGCATATTGTTGGATCTTGCTTCTTGATCCATTCTGCCAGTCTGTGTCTTTTGATTAGTGAATTGAGAACACTCACTTTGATAATTATAACTGACATTTATCGACTTATCCTTGTCATGCTATTTTCCTGTTGGCAACCACCATTTTCCTCTTTTCTTGACTTGCCTGGTGGATTCCTTCTGTTGTGGTTCACAGAGTTGCTGCCCTTGTTATCTCTTTCTAGAATGTCCTTCAAAACATTTTGAATTCTTGGTTTGGTGGTCATAAATTTCCTCAGATGTTCTTTGTATCTTATTTTTCCCTCAGTTTTGAAAGATAGTTTTGTGGGTTACATCAATCTAGGTTGAAGGTTGTTTTCCTTTAGAGATTGAAATACTTCACTCCAAGCTCTCCTTGACTTGAGGGTTTGTGCTGAGAAGTCAGCTGTGACTCTGATGGACTTTCCTTTATAGGTGATTTGTTTCTTTTCCTGTTTAGCTTTTATAATTCTATTCTTGTGCTGAATTTCTGGAATCTTTACTATGATATGTATGGCTGTAGATCTTTTTGATCATAGCTTACTGGAGCTCTATATGCCTCACTTATCTGTATGTCAAATTCTTTTTCCCTACCAGGGAAGTTTTCTGCCATGACGTCTGTGAACAGTTTTTTAAATACCATTTGTGTATTTCCTGCTTTCTCATTAACTCCAATCAATCTTAAATTATTCTTCTTTGCTCATCTAACAGCTGCTTGGTTGATTTCTCATAGTTTCTTCCTATTTTTGAGAAATCTTTTCATGATCACTAACCACAAGGCTGTCTTCTATATCTGAGATCCTGTCCACACATTGGCTTATTTTGCTGTAGATACTATCAATGGAATTTTTATTCTGAATATCTACTTGAATCTGCCTTATGGATCCCATTTCTTTCCTATGCTGAGCATTCACGGCTTCCATAATTTTCTTAAGCTCTTCTGTTGTTGTTGTTTTTTTTAATCTGTATGTGCTCTACAGTCCCTAAGCATGGTTTTCATTGTGGACACCATCTCTGCAGTTATCTGAGAAATTATTTCTCATTTAATTTTTTTGTAGAGCCTCATTCAGAGGCTTTGTTGTTACCACTTCAGGAGGCCAGGTGGGTGGCTTTTGGATTGTCCCACCTAATTTTTCCCTGGGTTTACTTTTGGTGAACTGGATGTCTGGGATTGCATCTTGTTTAAATGCCTTCTCATTTTCTTTTCTTTTGTTTTTTCTCCTTTTATTCTAAGTTTAATTCCTGGGGTGATGCTTATAAATTGCCTTTGATGGGTTGCTTTATTGCTAGTACTTAGAACGCTTAGGAAAATGCTACGTCTCTAGGGTATCTTCTAGGTGTAGCTGGTTTTTGAGTTTTGAGTCTCTTGCAAGATCCTTCCTCTTCAATTTGTTGGGGATGAGAAGATGCTGCCTGCTTGACCTAGCCAGTGGTTCTTTGACAGTATGACAGTATTTCTGTGATACTTAGTCAATCGCAGTCTTGGAATATCAGGAAGAATAGCTTTTTAAGAACGCTGTGTCACTTTCAGCTAAAGTGGTACTATAGGCAATAAAAATAGCATCAAACATAGCCTAGAAAGTGGCAAGCTGAGGAAACCAGTAATTTGCCACCTTTATCCATATGAACTAGACTTGTGGTTACATAACTAAGTCTAAAACAAGCCAGAAAATGATATGCAGTATTTAAGTCCTTGATATGTGAGTTTTGCCCTCAGTGGTTAAAATTTAGAAGGGGTTAAGAAGAAAATAGAGAAGTAGTAGAAGAGGAAGAGATTAGAAATCAGGCTGGAGGAAAAAATGGGATCTTGCTAATTTTAAGAAACTGTTGCAGAAGGTTAGAGGGAAAGGAAGAAGGAAGAGATAAAAGGAAGAACAAAAATGATCCCATCGCAACAGCAAACAAATGAGAGAGAGAGAGAGAGAGAGAGAGAGAGAGCCAGACAGACAGATGGACAGACAGAGTCCATTTCCAAGTTTGTCTCTGTTGTCACTGGTGGACAATGTGTGGAGATAGTCCAGATCCATGTTGATTTATACCAGCAAGCAGCAGTAGCTTTTTGGTGGTATAGTGGATAATCTCAGAGAGCCTGAACCTTCTAGCTGAGACCAGACTCTTTCAGCCTGTGGCCATCAGCACACCTTGCAAGGACCCAGCAGGGAGTTCCTAGACAGAGCCATCAGCCACTCCAAATGCTGAGCTCACCAGTCCCCTCTCCAGGATGGCTCTTGGCCAATTGTTGTCTCCTGTGGGGTGATGGAGCCCTTAGCACTTACTACCAGTTAGTACAGTCCTTTAAATCCACTGCTCCCCTCCACTGCTGCATCTCTTCATGGAGGCCTGTGGGGCTGCCAGCAATCACCAGGTGTTTGCAGGTTTTAATTGCTCCTCTTATGCAGTGAGACTCAGGGAGAAAACACCACTGACTACCTCCTTCTTCTGGGTCCAGAGGACACACTTCTCTCTTTCTTGTCTTCCTTGAGTTGCTGTATTCCAGTGTCTGGATGGCAACTGTCAGAGGGGCTCTTTCTCTGCTGCTTACCACTGTCATCTTGGTGCTCCTCTTCCCCCACAAAATTCTTACACTATGTCAAAAACACTTACCTTAGCTCCATTCCACATGTTTCTGTCACATGAGATCTGAACACTGTTAAAACACACCTAGTAAATCCACCAGGCAGCTGAGAATGCCCTGAGTTCAGGCCATGTTGGACACCAGTTATTGGGGACTCCTGCAGTTAGCCTCTGGTCTCCTGAGAGGTGTTATGGTGTGCAGTGAGAGAGAAAGAACAAGAGCCAAATAGCAAACGGCAGAGATCTGGGATGACCAATTATTCATGGGGAACAGAAGGCCATGAGGCAGCCATAATCTTGGTATTTATAGATTGAAGAGGGGAATATCAGATAACTCAGAGGATGGTAGTCATTTTAAGCTAATGAGGATCTTGCCCTGGAGTGTCTTTAGTTTTAGTAAACTTAGATTTAGTTTTAGTCTTAGTAGTTTTAATCTTAGTCTTAGTGGTTTTAGCCTTAGTAGTCTTAGTGTTAGTCTTAATCTTAGTAAGTGGGAGAGGGTGACCCAGCCCTAATGAGATAATGGGAAATCTCAGTAGGATGATACCAGTAAGCCCAAGCCTTTGTTCATCCTTAAAGAAGTATGTAAAACTAGCCATTATGAATTTGTGGTCCTGACCATATGGGTGTGTATGTGAAGGTGTTTCTTGAGATTAACGTGAGTCAGTAGACTAAGTAAACTAGGTTGCCCTTACCAGTTGGTGGGGGCCTCATTCAATCTTGTGGATGTTTGAACAGAACAAAACAATTGAGTGGGGAAGAATTCTTTCTCTCTGCTTGTCTTTGAATTGGGATATTCATCTCCTGCTATTTGTCTCAGATTCAGACTAGAATTTACAATACTGGCTTTCCTAATTCTTGGACCTTGGGTTTAGACAGGAATTAGATCATTGGCTCTCCTACTCTCTAGCTTGCAAACAGCAGATATTGGAATTTCCTAGCCTCCATAATTGTATAAGTCAATTCCTTATAGTAAATCTTTTTATCTTGGTATAATTTATATCGCTGCATGTGTCATTTATGTGTATACTTATATTTATCTCTTCTTGGCTCTATTTCTTTGGATAACTCAGGCTGAGATAGATTTTGTTACAAAGAAGTGGGTTGTTGCTGTAAAGAATGCATAACAATGTGGCAACCACTTTGGAATTGAGTATTGAATAGAAAGGCTAAAAGGGTTTGAAGTACATTCTTGAACTATGGATATTAAGGAAGATTCTGGTGAAATCTTGGACTGAGATGTACATGTTCTTAGAAACAGGAAGGAAGACAATCCTTGTTATAAAGTGGACTAGAGCTTGGTTGAACTGTGTTCTGCTGTTTAATGGAAGGTAAAATGTATGAGCAATAAAACTGAATAGTAGAGGAAATTTCTTAGCAAAGTGTTGAAGGAACATCTTGGCTCCTTCTGACTGCTCATACTTATTCTTTTTTTTGGGGGGGGCACCAGGAATCAAACTCACAACCTTGCACCTGCCAGACAGGCAATTAAGCCACTGAGCCAAACTCCCAGCCCTAGTTTTTTGAGGCAGGGTCGCACTATGTAGCTCAGGCCAGCCTTGCACTCGCATTGTAACCCAAATCGGCCTCTAACTCACAGTGCTCCTCCTACCTCAGCCTCCCGAGTGCTAGGATTAAAGGCGTGTGCCACCATGCCCAGCATCATAGACTTATTCTTGCTTGGGATATCACACATTTGTAGCCAAATAACTCTATGGTCCTGTCTTGTAGAACCCAACAATTCCCAAAACCTTCCTTTATTTCATTCCGTCTCTGTCTCCTTCAGTTCAAACTAACAGTTTTTCTGCTAAGATAATCCCACAAACTCATAATCAAGTGATAGTTCAGCCACAACATTAATGTTCTTTTCAGAACATGTTTCTTATTTTTTCTTGCAATAAGTTTAGGTTGATAACTTTCCAAATCCTAAGGTTTGGGTTTCTTTCTGCTTGATTCATTTTTCAATTCACCTCTATCCTCACATGTTTCTCTAAGCTGTTGGAGGGCTGCCTTCCTCAACACGACCCTAGGTACTAGGCTATTTCCTCCTCCATTTCAAAAGATGTGGTTACATTACTAGTTTCAGAATGCCAGACAGACATTATTCAGTGCCTTAGGGTTGGTTTTTCTAAGTAGAACTTCAGAGGCAGAACTTTCAAGAGCCATGGCTACATAACCCTTCCAGTGGGTCCTGTAGGTGGGACTGCCACCCCATGGGTTTGGAAAGCAAAGCATGGCATCAAAAATTATTATTGTTGAGTGCTAAGATGTGATGGAATTTGCATTTAGAATTCTTGTGACCTGTCACCCTTCTTTCTTGTTTCTCTTTCTTGCAATGAGAAAATTTATCTCAAACCTATCACACTCTTGTTTTTAGAGAGTGCATAACTTGTCTGGTTTCACAAGCTCACAGCTGGAGAGGAATTTTGCCTCAGGATGAGTCATATCTCAAGCCTTACGCATATTTAATTTAGATGAAGCTTTGGACTTCAGACCTTAGAGTTGATGCTGGAATGAGTTAAGACTTTCCAAGGTTGTTAGAATGGAATGAATATATTTTGTATGCAAGAAAAATAATGAATTTTGAATGCCAGGGACAGAGTGGTATGGAATGAATGTGTGCCTTCAAAGTTAATATGCTGGCTGGAGATTTAGCTCAGCAGCATAAACACCTGCCTGGCAAGCACAAGGTTGTGAGTTTGATCCTCAGTAAAAACAAAACAAAATAAAACAAAACAAAAAACAGCCAAACAAACAACCCCCCCCAAAACAAAGTTAATATGTTGAAACTCCAGTGTCCAGTGTGATGATAATGAAGAGAGGGACGTTGGAGGTCTAATGAGATCTAGATTATGTTCTGAAGGTAGGGTCCTCAAGATAGGATTAGTGGCCTTGTAAAAAGAAGATGGAAAAGAGAGATATTTCTCTCACTTTTTTCAACCTAAGAACGAGAGAGACTATGTGAAGATAATGAGAAAGTCACCATCTGCCATCCAAGGTCAGAGTGTCTTCCCCAGATACTAACTCTTCTGGCATTTAATTTTGGTTTTTCCAATCTCTAGAACTGTGAGAAACAAGTTCCTGCTATTTTAGTCACTTAGTTTGTGGCATTTTGTTATAGCAGCCTGAATTACAACAACTGGTGTGTGTGTGTGTGTGTGTGTGTGGTGCTAGCATTGAACCCAAGACCTTCTGTATGCCAAGAACACTATCACTGAACTACACTCCCAGCTCTGTTTTGCATTTGTCCAGTGCTTGGAATGCTTTGGAGCAAGCAATCATAGATTTTAGCAAATATGATAGTTTATCAGAATGGCCGTCGGTGTCTTTGCTGTCAGGAATTCACCATGCATGGGGAGGCGTGCCCCTGCAGAGAGCATGGTAGTAGCCATGAAACAAAGCAATAAGCACATCACCTTGTCTATAAGTCTGCAAGAAGACAAAACCAGTCAAAATAAATATGGATTATAAATTCTTTGATGGGAAATGATCATGTTCTCAAGCCCAAATCCTGAGTCATTAATGCATCATACAGTATTTGGAATTATTATAATTATGTATATTTACTTCTAAAGATTGCATAATGAACCTCTTGATGTTGAAAGGAGGTGTTTTTTGGGAAGGAAAGATTTTCACCCTCACATTTTTTATGGGAAAAAGGAAATAAAAACTCCCAACCTCACATTCATTTTCATAATTTACTCTTCAGTAATTGGCAGTACATAATTTCTTGTTATATGTTTACTATTCACTCAAATGGGTACCTCAAAGGAGAAATTTCAGAAGCTGCATTTCAATGTTTGGTTAAATTATAAAGAAGTAGTTAGGACAGAAGCCATTTGAGAACCCTCTGGTAGTGCTGACTTCCTTTCAGCTAATCTTTTCCCTTTTTCCCCCCTCTTCACCAAAAGGACTTTGCTGCAGCTATGTTGCAAGGTCTACTCCTCATTCCCAGAACACTAAGGGCCTTTGAAAAACCTGGATCTTGCACAAATATTTCCTTGTTGTGTATGTTCCTGCAATCTTTTTTTTTTTTTTTTTAATTTTTTGGGTACTAGGAATTGAACTCAGTACCTCATGCTTGCCAGGCAGGCGCTGTGCCACTGAGCTATACCCCCAGCCCTGTTCTTACAATCTTTGCTTGACACAGTTGCTTCATCTTCTAAACATCCCTTCGCATTTTATGAGCTGTAAGAAACCTTAGAAACCACATCACACTGGCTCACAATATGGGAAACAGTTCTTGGGAGAATCAAATTTGGCTTTTCTGTTGGGTCTTTTATTTGGATAGAAAAGATGCCATCTTAATTCTTAATTGGGTAGAAAAATATACATAAAAGCATTGTACAAATGCAGATTCCATAAGGTGCCTGGAGGAATGTTCAGATTCTTGCACTGTTGTGCCAACCGTCAGAAAAGAATCAGAAACTCCTGAGTCCTACCACACAGGGCTGAGGAGTCTCTGTTTGTTTTCGTCTATCTGTGCTGCTATAACACAATGAAATAGGCATTATATTGCTTGCAAATAAAAACTTATTTTGTGTAGTTGAAGGGTTTGGAAAGTCCAAGGACAGGGTGTTGGCAATGGTTGTCTAGTGAGGGCCTTCTGGCTCTGTCCTCACTTGGTAAAAGAGCAGAAAAGCAAGAAAGGGACTAAATTAGTTCTCCCCATCCTTTTCTAAAAGATTAACCCATTCATGAGGATGGAGCCCTCTTGACTTAATCACTTTTTCAGAGACCCCCATCTGTCAATACCACCACAATGGGGATTAGGTTTTAACAAAAATTTTAGAGAGGACACATTCAAACCATAGCATCCTTGTACACTACAGTGTAAGCCTCAGAATGGGCATTTTCCTGACTATTCCCTCTGAATGGAGGAGAAAAAGAAAGCCCATTGCTTGTGCTGTATCTACCTCTGAGTAAAGCTGTACAGTAGAATCAATGTGGTTTATTTGTTCTACTAATTTGTTTTTCAATGACATTCTGGTTTGTTTTGTTTTGAGGTAGTTTCTTTGGAAGGATTAAAGGGCAAAGTTGAGTGGAAACTACTTGTTTCTTCCAAGTAATCCTATAATAACTACAAGTCATAGTTTTTTGGTTCTCACAAAAAGGTCCCCCCCACCCATGTGTGTGTTTTGGGATTTGAGGAGATGCAAGTTGAATGGAGAGGAATTAAACCTTGAGCAAGTAAAACAAGGAAAATAAGGCACAGTGCTGTAGAAAGTGAAATAAAAAGAGGTAAATATAGATGCTTCTCTACTCATGATATGGTTATGTTCAGATAATTCCATCATAAATGAGAAATATTACAAGTCAGAACTGCATCTAGTACACTTACTGTACTAAGCATCATAGCTTAATGTAGCCTAATTTAGACTTTCCCAAAACACTTAGGTTAGCCTACAGTTGGGCAAATTATCTTCACAAATCCTATTTTATAATAAAATATTAAGTAAGTCAGGTAATTTGTTGAATACCTGTATCCAAAAATGCTGGCAACCCAGTATACTGAGGAGTGTGGTTGTTCTCTTGTTATCATGTGGCTAACTGGAGCTCTGGCTCCAGCATTATGAAAGAGTATTGAAAGAATATCACTAGCCCCGGAACAGATCAAAATTCAAATAACAGGGTACACTGAATTCATATTGCTTTTGGTCCTTGCGAAGTAGAAAAAACACAAATGAAACCATTCAAAGTTGGCAAGTTGGGACCATCTGTATGTTTTATCAATAACCAGGCAAGAGAAACTCACAAGGGATCTTAAGACAAAAAGAACATATAGGTACATAACACAATTAATCACAATAAGTTAGAGCTGAGTTGGATCCTAAAGAGTACTGACTTCTCTTCATTTGAAACATGGAAGAAGTGAATCTATGTGAGCTCACAAATGGGTTAAAGTCGGAGTAAGAGGTATACACAAGTCTCTTGTGCTAAGTGCATGGATGTCAGTGGGGAAAGAGCTTGAAGCTGAAGACAGGACTGGGCTGTCATTTTTCCTGCTCAGTATTGTTGAAGGTTACTGTTTTTGAAAAGAAGATTCATGCTTCTGATATAAATACATAGATTCTAGTTAACTCACTAATTTCGAAAGATGTACTTTCTGGCAGAAAAAATTAAAAAAGTACCACATAAGTAGATACGAAATGATGAAATAAATTTATAAAGAAATGTGACTTGGGATAGATTTTTTTAAAAATAATTAATTATTGGAGAATCAATGCGAAATTAGAACTTTTTTGGAAGAACTCAAAGTAACATAACCACACACAGGAAGATAAAGAATGCAAAAATGAATTTGCAAACATACATAACATGGATCTAATAATAAAGTAAATAATCAGTTGGATTCTCTTTGACACAACCAATTTGCACTTGTATGTATAAGAATCATTTGTATTATTTTTAGTTTTCTACAAATGACAGAATTGCAAAATAACTTAAAAAAGAAAAACTCCCACCAAACTCCCTCCAAAAGTAAATATCCCCTACTCCCCCCCGCCTCCCTCAAAAAAAAAAAAAAAAAAAAGGAAGGCAGATGTGAGCAGGAAGGATACGCTGTATAGATACCCATTCCATTCCTATTCCATTCCCATTCCCAAATCTTGCACAATAACTGGAGTTGGAGGTGATGCTCTCTTACTTTCTTTGGCTCACAGTTGACAGCAATGGAAGCCAAACTGACAGTGGATGAATTCAAGGAATACATTCAGGGCCATCCTGCATGCATCTCTGTTTAGGGTGTTACTGCTGTTACTGCTTCATGCGACACTTTCACCAGCATTGCTGGGTGCCTCATGTGGTCACCTGTGGCCCAGTACATGTGATATTTCAAATTAACCATTTTAGTTGTTCTGTATTTTATATCCACTAGTAATGCTTTTTTCCCAGTTTTTATTTTTATGAGTTTGTGTTTGCAGTACTTCTGCTTACACTCCTCGTGTGGGATTGGAACATGTACACAACACATTTCCCCCTTTTTTCCACTCCTTTTCCCTCTCCCATTCTTTAGTATTTTGGCATAGTTATTGCTTCATACAATGGTGGGGAGGTGCTAAATATTATAGAATGTATATATGCTTTGAAACATTGTGTGATACTCCAGTAAGATGGACCATTTTCATATATCAGTTTTAAAAAAGCACAACTGTGGGGACCAGCAACGTCTTGAAGTAAAAACAGATCTAATTAGCTACCATATTAGGTAGACCTGATTTAGCCTATGCATGAAAGGCCTTAATGCTGAAATTAGCATAAAGGCCACTAATAATGTAAAATTAAAACTTCAATAACAGTTTCGGGACCTGCATACTAATTCCTAACTAGAAATCTGTTTTTTCTTTCATAACTTAACCTTTTTGGATCTGGTTTCTTTGAACATGAGGGGGTTGGATGATATGATTTTTAAAAATCAGTTCCAGCCTTCGGAGTTTTGGTTCTCAATGAATAAATAAACTGTAGGAAAACCCTCTATGCTGCTTGGCAATGTGATGTACATGAACAAAGAAAACAGTTCTTTGAAGTTCTGTGTGGCAGATTTTGCAACTAAAGGACAAAAATAATTTAGCTTGGCCTTTATTTATTCCTAATTGGTTAGAAGTAAACAGAGTTTATTCTTGGAAAAATTGTCTTCTTTATGAAGTTCCTCATTCCAAGACTTTTCTTACACATTACATTGCCCCCACACGTAATCCAGACTGGCTTCCCCACCTCAGTGGATTGCACTTTGATTAAATCTTACTTATGCTGCAATATTACTTTAGCCTGTTTTGAGAATTTAATTTTATTTCTGAAGTTAAAGGCTTAGCCTTGGTTCAAAGAAATTCTGGTGTTAGTGAACTGGGGAGAAAATGCGGGGTTGTGCAGTTCCCAGAAATCACATTTTGTTTTACCCAGGAAATCACAGTGACCTGAATATTAATTTTGTTGCTCGCAGTAAGAAAGAGGAAGGAGAGAGAAATGAGGCACAGCTTTCTCACTAATTCCCCAGGGGAAGTCACTGGTGTAGGGGACCGGGGCCATCACATGCAGACCCCAGGAAGCAGGACTCCCCGGGGCATGTGAACCTCTCTTTGACCTCTCTTAAATTTGTTGTGCACCTCCTTCTGCCCCAAGATCCTCTGATATCTTTCACATTTTCCAACATAATTTCCCTTCAGTCTGAGTTTCAGGCTGTAACTTTCCTTAACTGACTTTTTAAAGATCTACAACCTTTTATGTTTTAAACCATTTGTGCATTGTTGGGCAGTTTTACCAAGAGAGACATTTTGTCCATAATATTTAAAGTTACTATTGCTAAATCCGCTAAAGGGACCTCGCTTTCTAAAAGCAATCAGAGATCTTATGTTTTGAGTTTACTGAAAAGTTAAAAAAATGTAGCTGAAAAGTTTATGTAGTGTATTATCAATGGTAGTTGTTGGTATTTTAATTTTCATTTGTATTTTCTTTCTTCATTTCCTTTTTCCAATAAGCATATACTATTTTTGTTTGAACAAAACAAAACAAAACAAAACAAAAATACAGCAGCAACAACAAAACTGTATTGCCATTTTCAAAGCAAACTGTTTTATTTTAAGGAAATCTACTTGAAGGAACTCCCGCACAATGAAACTTCTTGTGAAAAACAAGAACAAGCTTGCAACTTGAGAAAGTATCTCATGTTCACTTTCATAGAGTTGCTGCCCAACAATGGGAGAAATTTAACCCCCTGAATAAGACTGTGAACTTAAGCCGGGCGTGGTGGCGCACGCCTTTAATCCCAGCACTCGGGAGGCTGAGGTAGGTGGAGCGTTGTGAGTTCGAGGCCGGCTTGGGCTACAACGCGAGCGCAAGACTGGCCTGAGCTACATAGTGCGACCCTGCCTCAAAAAACCAGGGCCGGGAGTTTGGCTCAGCGGCTTACGCATCTGTCAGGCAGGCGCGGGGTTGTGAGTTCAATCCCCGGTTCCGCAAAAAAAAAAAAAAAAAAACAAAAAAACAGACTGTGAACTTACTTAAGTGTTGAGTGAGAGATTTTCTTATCATGTTAGGTTTATTAGATTGCTTTTTCTTTTTATTTTCTTAACTTTCTACTTAGGAACTATTTAATTTGGTATTCCTTATTTGGAATGAAATATGTTCCTTAAGTAATAAAATAGGTCCCAGGAAAAATCAGAGCACGTCTTTCCCCACGGTACTGTGACAGTCATCCTCCTTGCTTTGATTCATTCACCATGGAATTGTCTTGGTGCTCAGGATTTCTAATGATTTCTGAAGTTTATTATATACCAAATTTTTTATAATAATGATAACAGTGTCAGATGATTACAATATCAATAACATGGGCTTAGTGTTTTTATGGAACACTTGTGTACATATCTTCAAATGATCCACAACGTAAACTATATCCAGACAAGGAAACTGAATCTGAATGCTGACCAGGTCAGTACAGTATCTGCCCTGCATAATTACTGAGAAAAGATTGTGCACTTTGGGATTTCAGAGACTTAAATTTTAAACTAAGTCATGTCCTAAATGACAATTAAACCACTCATTCCCACAAAGGGTCGTTTTCTTCCTTTCTTAGGAAAGTCTTGGCATAATGAATGTAAAGTACTTGCTCTTAGAGTAACTGCCACACAGCATGTTCTCAATAAATGTTCGTTGTCTTTTCTGTCTCCTTTTCCAAACTGCACATGTGTCTACAGCATTGTTTGGAAAATATGCCTCTCACTTCCGGACTTTCTGGCTCCTCCAGTCTTTCTTAGTTGTTCTACTGAGTGGCTCCTGGGCATTTTCGTGCTTTTCCTTAGTATTGCAGATACATGAGTCGGAGTCCGCTCTCAGCACTTTGCACCATGCCTAGGACAAAGTGGGCTCTCAGTAAACTGTGGTGTGAGTTATTAAGGCATTGGCTGAATGCGCATTTTTGGTTCCTGAACACCCACAAAACACCCAAGGGTGCTTACCCTAGTCCATTTGGGCTGCTGTAACAATGTACCATAGAACAAGTGGCTTACGAACAACAGAAATTTGTTTTTTACAGTTTTGGAGGCTGCGAGTCTTTAGGCACTGGCATGGTCAGTTTCTGATGAGGGCTTTCTTCTAACTTTCAAACAGTATCCTCTTTCATCCTCCCATCGCAGAATGAGTAAAAGAGCTCTCTTGGGTCCCTTTCATGGGGGAACTAATGCCATTCACGAGGGCTTTACTCTTACAACCTAATCACCTCCCAAAGGTCCTGTCTCCTATTGCCATCACAGTTGGAATTAGGGTTCAACATTGATCTTCGGGGGGCACAAACATTCAGTCTGTTGTAGTAGTCTATTTTTTTTTGTAGTAGTTTATTAAGCTCCCTCCTCACTCTTGCCTGCCCTGTGTTTTTTCCAAGATACCAAATACTTTCTTCTCTCCTTCCTCTCTCCATCCCTTTGATTTCTGTTGATCATGTTAAAAACTCTCCCCCTCACGTCCCAGGAGTGGTTACTCCCATTCTAGAAGCTGCTGTGTCTTAATGTGCCAACCAAGGTGATAGGATATGAGTAACCTTACCCTTATCCTCAGTTCAGCCATGAAAAAATCTACAAGGGGGAAGTTTTGCGGCGTGCATTTCTTCAGGTCTCTTGTCTCATGTGGTCATTGAGAAAAGGAGAACTGAAATTGGTGAGAGCCTGTAGAGGAGGTAGGAATCTGGGAGGTCTGAGTATGTGGATGGGATAAAATTGCATTTTAAATGTTTTTATTTTAATTAACATACAGTAACTGCACATATTTACCGACCACAAAGTGACACTGTATGTATGCAATGTGAAACGATCAGATCAGTGTGACTGGTATGTCAGACGTGTATCATTTCTTTGGGTTGGGAACATTAAAAATCCCTTCTGCTATCTATTTTGAAATATTCAACTACTAATTTTCAACCACCATTATCCTACTGTGCTATAGGACTTTAAGAGTTATTCCCCCTATTTGAATACACCCTTCTATCCATTAATCAACCTTTGTCAACACTCATTCCCAAGATGTAGTAACCACCGTTACACTTTTTATTTCTATGAGAACTTTTTAGCTTCTGAGTTGTGTTAGTCATCTATCTCATTGCGGGGAATAAATGCCCAACAACCTTGATTGAAAGGTGGGAGATTTATTTTTGGCTCATAGTTTCAGTAGGTTCACTTCATGGTTGGCTGACTACAGAACAAAAACAGTATGGTAGAAGGGCATTGGAAAGGAAAACTGCTCAACCTGTGGCTGCCAGGAAGCAGAGATAAAAAGGAGGAGCTGGGTACGAGAAATACACCCTTTCAGGTAATGCCACTAGTGACCCAGCCCTTCAAGTGGATCCCGCTTCCTAAGAGCATAGAAACTTCTGGACTCATCAGTGGATGAATCCACTTCACCTCTATGATCCAATCACTTTTCACTTGGGACTTTTGGGGGGCATTTTAGATTCTAACCGTAACACACATGTAAGTGAGAACATGAGGTGAAAAAAATTGCACTTTTATTTTCACTTACCTCTGATCTAAAACCAGCTTTTCCTTCAATTATGAATACAGGTAATGCATCACAATTGTGTTAGAAATAGTTCTGACTTTGTCAACAATCCAGACCATAGATTTTTCAAGTCATGTTACAGTTGTTGGTAGTTCTTCCAAACTTCCTAAACTCATTACTACTTTGAAATTATTGTAGTTATCTGGTCTGCTAGTAGAGATTATTATTTAATATGGAAATAAAGGTATATTTCCTTATTACAAATTTGTTTTTAAAAAGTATTTTGATAACTGTATGTTCATATAGTGTTCATATAATTATGTGTATTGAAAAATGCATTTAAGAATATTATTTACCAGCCTTACACAGGGGTTAGTCACAGAGGACTGATTGGTGGCATCTCATTTACTGAACATAATATACTTTATTCAAGCATTTTATGAAACAGTTGTGACATTGCTTAGCAACATGGTATCACAATAGTCCTTGACTTACCCTTTGTTCCATATCATATTTTGTCAGTTTCAAAATATGAGAAGTAAATTAAACCACTGAACTACTTTAGACAACAAATTAAAGTGCCTTCTTGGGAGCATAGATAGAAAAGTTCAACTGATCTGTTGACTCATAAGTCTTGGCATCTTGACAAGTATGTCCCCCCTTTGGTAAAGATTCTGAAGCTCATTGCTTGGTGCCTCTCTTTTTAAAAAATGTCCTGTGTGTTATGGGATGGAATTATTTCCTTAAATGTCATTTTATTTATTTATTTTGCTCACATGTCAACATACTTCTTTGGAGAGATCAAAAGACATAAATTATTATTGATGCATTTATATTAAATGCATTTATTTGGCCTTGTGTACATGCTGAGTGCTCACAGAAGGTATCAGATTAATGTGTCTGGAGACTGAAGTCTTCTGTTTATCTACTTATTTGGGAAACAGAATATCTGAGCCATTCAGTGTAAACTTGCTTGTACTACAGAGCCAGCTGATTCCAATTTGAGAGCTTCATCCATGAATTTGTAATAGGGACATAAAAACAGTAGCTACTATTCTAAATCCTTGAAAAAAGGATTTTTTCCTTTTCCCTTGTAATTCTTTACCTTCTCTCTGGGAAAACCAGGATGCCCCAGATTGGTATTCTGAGGCTTTCCCTCTATTGTTTGGATTTAAATACTTAAATGGGCTGTCACAATGAGTTTTCAAGTCCTTCTTAAATTTACTTTGTTCTTTTCCCCACCTTTTACCCCTATATACTTATTTTTCTCTGTGTTAGCTGTGCTTATCAGTTGCTTCTTGAATTAAACAGAAAAGTTGGTTCAGGGATTTTCAGAAATGTTCTGTAAAGCTCCTTCCTTCATAGTCTCACACAGAAGGAGGTGGCCCTGGTCCTGACAGCCCTAATTTCTACCAAAACAAATTTTATCCATTCTGTCTGTCTGAACACTTTAAGTAAAATTTCATTTGATCAAAACTTTCTGTGGGTAAAGGGTTTGGAAGCCACTAGACTTGAGAGTGTTCTTGGCATGGTTTTCCACTGCTCTTTGGCTCTGCCACATGTTAAGGGAAGACTTTGAACATTCAGTTATCCAGTGATGTAAGCCATGATAAATGTGTGGTAACAGCTACACTGTTGACCTGTAAAACCACATATACATTTGGCCAAAAGGATAGAGCTATGTAGTTTACTTATTTTATTTTATTTTATTTTATTTATTTATTTTGGAGCCTGTGCTGAACTGCGTACTATCCCTGAAAATTCATGTTTACCAGGGACCTCAGAATGTAACCTTAATTGGAAATAGGGTCTTTGCAGATGTAATCAAAATAAGATGAGGCCTTACTGAATTAGGCTGGACCTTAAAACAATAACCAGTGTCTTTATAAGAAAATGGAGATTTGAGCACAGAATCACAGGCATACATGGGAAAGAATCCCATGGAAAGACAGAGGCAGAGACTGAAGGGATGTACCCTGAAGGCAAAATTCACCAAGGATTGACTTCGATTGCTAAAAAGTAGGAGGACATGGATAAGTTTTCCTTCAGAACCTCCAGCAGGAGCAAACCTTACTGACAACTTGATTTTGGATTTGTAGCATCCAGGTAAAATTCTGTAGTTTTAAACCACTCGGTTTGTAGTAATTTTTTATATGAACCCTAGGAAATTAACACAGGCTTTTGACACCCCCCTCCCATGCCCTGTTCCTTGGTCATCTCTATGATGTCCTTCCTCTCCTTCGATGAATCCAGTACAGTATCCAGTTCCTTTCCTGACTTTTAGCATAATCTCTTCTCAGGTACTTACTTGGGCTGGACCTAGAGGTTTCCATTCAAGGATGGAAGCCTCTTTTCTATTCAGTGAAAGTCATTTAGAACACGGCAAAGCTTCAGAAGAGGTCCATTGCTTAGTCCTGGGGGCTTTCTGGTATCTTTCTGAAATTTCACTTTGTTCCACTCTTTTATTAGTCTGATTCTGGTAGTGAAGAGTGCTGAATAATGAGTGAGAGAAGTGAGTTTGAAAAGGTTTGTGTTTCTTGGACATTTCTCAGATGTATTGGAAGCAGTAAGAGTGAGAAGACCTTGGTGTATAGCCTGGGAGTGTGGGGGAATTAACATCTCTTAGAATAACCTGTAACTAATAAAGGAATTGAAGCTGGTGGGTAAATACTTTATTTTCTCTTCTTTTGGAGAACAAACCTGAGGTGCATTTATACGGTTCCTTAAAAAAATTCATGTGATGAGGACAGCCAATTTTTCCAGCACCATTTATTAAAAGTTATCTTTCTTCCAGTAAACATGTTTGGCCCCTTTGTCAAAGATGAGGTAGCTGAGTGTGTTTGAATTTGTTTCTGCATCTTCTAATCTGTCACTGATCCTCAGGTCATTAGACCCATATCTGTCACCATTCACTCAGCTAAAATAAAAACGGATCAAAGACCTAAATATTGAAATAAAAAAATTAAATCTGCTTGAAGATAAAATAGGTAGAACTCTTGAAGACATAGGTGTAGGCAAAGACTTCATGAACAAAACCCTGACTGCATGGGAAATACTACAAACAATCAACAACTGGGATCTCATCTTATTAAAAAGCTTTTGCATAGCAATAGAAATCACCAACAGAGTGAAAGGCCACCCAGAGAGTGAGAAAAAAATTTAGCCAGTTGTAGCTCAGACAAAGGACTAATATCTAGAACACACAAAGAATTGAAAAAAATAAGACTCCCCAAATTTAAAGAACCAATCTGAAGATGGGCATCTGAGATGAATGCACACTTCTCAGATGAAGAAATAGAAATGGCAAATAAGTACATGAAAAAGGGTTCAATATCATTGGTCATTTGAGAGACACAAATTAAAACAATGCTGAAATTCCATTTCACTCCAGAAATAATAGCTATTATCAAGAAATCAATGAATAACAAATGCTGGCAGGGATGTGGGATAAAAAGAACCCTTCTCCACTGTTGTGGGAGTTTAGACAGGTGTGACCACTGTGGAAAAATCAGTGTGGAGTTTCCTGAAAAAAAACTAGGACTAGAGGTCTCATTTGTCCCAGCTATTCTTCTTCTGGGTATCTTCTCAAAAGAATTAGAAACATCATTCCAAAAGATGTGCCTCCCGAGAACTTGCCACGTTGGGTCGGGGAGGTTTGAACTAGAAGACAAGTAGCCTGCCTTCCTGGTGAGTGGTGCGTGACCAGCATGGACCACAGGAAGAGAAAGATGTGCCTCCTGAGATCCCACCATGTTGGGCAGGGAGGCTACAACCAGAAGACAACTAGCCTGCCTTCCTGGTGAGTGGCGCATGACTGGCACAGACTCCAGGAAGAGAAAGATATGTGCCTCCTGTAAGCCTACCAGTGTGTGGGCTAAGAATCAAGGACATCCCCCCACCCCAGCCCGTAAGCAACCTGGAGGACTGGCTAGGTTGATAGCAACTAAGGTACATAAAGCAACTAAATGCTTGTATTGTTTGGTTAATTTTGCAGGCCGGGGGCCGGCAGTTGAACATCTCTTGGGAAGATGACAGTATGCAATGTGGCAAATATGGGGGATTCCCTTCTGTCTTGTCTTTGAGGCCCAATATTGTTCTCACTGTTTGGCTCTATTCTGATTAATTTTTTTTCTTTTCTCTTTTTTTGCCTTATTTCATATTCTATTTTTATTGGTTTTATTCTGTTTTGTTTTTGGTTTTATTTTACTATACCTGATGGAATGGTCAACTATTGTGACGATGAAAAGACATACTACAGTAGCAATTGTTTTCCTAGTATCTTGCTTTGAAGTTCTGTACCAGTTCTACTATTTTGTTTTGATTGACTTTGTTCTGTTTTGTTGGATTTTACTATCCTTAAAATAAAATTTAAAAAAATTAAAAAAAACATCATTCCATAGCAATATATACATACTCATGCTTATAACTGCACAGTTTGTAACAGCTACATCTTTGAAACAACCTAAATGCCTATCAGCTGGTGAATGGATAAAAAAATATGTATTCTCTTTTTATATACGATGAAGTACTACTCAGTCATAAAGGAGGATAATCTTGAGACATTTTCAGATAAATGTAATCACCTTAATACCAAAACTTTAGGTCAAATAAATTGAACACACATGTAAATACTGCATTGTCTCTCTGGTGTGAGAAACTGGAAGTATAAGTAAGAAAAAATGTGTAATAGACATTGTGAAGTAGGGAGAAATTGTTCAAAAGGAAAGGGGAACTAGGGAGGTAGAAAGGAAGGAAGGGAAAAGAAAAAAAATGAGAAAAGAAGGGTAAAATGGAAATAAAGCTTTGTAAAATGAGAAGAAGAGTTAAAGGAGGTGGGGAAGGGAAGGGAAAAAAAACAGTAATCAAAATATATCATGTACAGGTACAAATTCCCTATGATGAATGTGATCATTATGTATATCTAAATGGTACCAATAAACTTAATAATAATAAAAAAAATCATGTGAGATTGAACTTACCAGTTACAGTTAAGTGCCTATTAAAACTATACTTCTTATCAACTTTTTTCCTTTCTTTACTCTCTCTTGTTCTATGATGCTGCTTCTTGTGATCATTTCCCAAATAAACTATTACTTGCACTTGCACTTGCACTTAAGGCTATGGTTTGAATGTCCTCAGCAAAACTCACGTTGAAGTTTAATCCTTATTGTGAATTATTAAGTGAGTAGAAATTTAATCTGACAGTGGTATTTGGGGGTGGGACTTTGGGGGTAATTTTGGATAAATGAGGCTATAGGTGTTGGCCCTTAACCCAGTGGAATTGTGATTTTTAAAAAAGAAGAGAACTGAACAAGAATGTTCTGTCTCATGTAATGCCACTGCAGGATTCTGCAGAGAGGTCCCACCAGCAAGAAGGACCTCACCAATTGTGGCTGCCTGATCTTGAACTTTCAAGTCCTCAGGACCACAAGCTTGGCCACCAGTCCAATTGTTTAAGTACAGGATGATCAAATTTGTGTATTTCTCATTAATTTTCTAAGATACTATAACAGGAAATATAAAAATGGCAATTTTATTTAGTTTATTCACTACAAGAATCAACTGGTTGAAGTGACATCACCCAAGCGATGCTGCGGATAGTCAATATGTAAATATATATGCTGACTGAGAGGTGCTCTGGGTAAACTGTTAAGTGGCTGATAAAGCTTCATTCTTTATAAGCCATTGTATCTGTGATATTTAGGCATAGCAGTAGAAAATTGACTAACATAAGCATCCTGGAAGTAGACAATCAAACTGAGATTGTCTGGTGGGTCTGGATCAAGCAATATCTGGAAGGCAACGACGACATCATTGCTGGTGACAGTAACATCATAATTATTAGGAGATTCTGAGAAAGCCTTAGCTAGGCTGATGGGGAGTCTTAGAGCAAAGATTATCTATCAGAGGAATGCCTTGACAGGCAGGAATGGACTAGCTTGAAAACATCTACCATGGTTACTTTTTGACTAGAATAAACCTTGGAAGCATGTAGCTTTAGAATAAATACTGTGATAAATCTCAAAATTCAGGCAGCTGAGGCTAACAACACTCTTTATAGCAATTTCTTACCTCAGGGGAGACCTGAGCAGTGCACTTCCGTGAGGGACTCCTAGGGCTTTCTTGTGCATGGAACTGGGTTCTATCTTGTTAATGATGATGAAGGA
Source organism: Dasyprocta punctata (assembly GCA_004363535.1). Classification (NCBI taxonomy): domain Eukaryota; kingdom Metazoa; phylum Chordata; class Mammalia; order Rodentia; family Dasyproctidae; genus Dasyprocta; species Dasyprocta punctata. Next base: position 130,009 of record RJWM01001496.1, on the reverse strand, counting down.
ATTCCAGAATAGCAGTGGTTAGGTGGTAGTAATTAATCATCAGAAATTTGGTGTGCATAAATGTCACACCAGACGGAAAGGTCAGAATTGCACCTAGGACACTGAAACTTATGGTGATCCATGACAGTGTCTAAATAGATCATGGTTTTCTTGGAATGGATGCAATAAACAGTGAGCTAGAACTTTGTTTGATGTGTGCCTTTAGAAAACTAAATCAAGAACAGATGAAAAGAAAAGTAGTATGTTCCCATATAGGAAAATTGTGATCTCTTGCCCAACTTCTATACTTTGGGCAGTTATATTACTCAGAGATCATCAGTTGAAAGAGAGACTGTGCCCCATATTGCATACAACATCTGAAGTGATACTGATATCAAAGAAGCTAAAAATACCTGCATTTCTTCTTACATTGGCCAGGTGATAGATGAGTCCTGGCCCAGATATATCTTACAGTATACCAGCAGGTCCACATACTCCACCTGTGTTCATTTCCCTAGTCATCGTGTGCGTAATTGGGATTGATTTTTTTATCAGAGGTGGAATGCTCACATTGTTTCTCTGACCTGTGGAGTGAGAACAATTATGGTCGAAAGGCTCAGTTAAGTGAAATCACCTGACTTCTGCTATTCTGAAATTATTTCTTTCAGCCATTACAGTAAGGCAGAGCTATACTGCATCCTTGGCGCAACTGCAGAAATTAATACTATTTTTGAATATATAAAGAATGCAGAAGGGATGGTCTTCATAATATTCCTGTTCAGATCACTGTTACCATTCCTGAATAATGAATAGATGAAGGTGAGTGATGGTGGATTTAGACAACTGATCATCCCCAACATAGTGTCTTACTGGAGTGTAGTATCACAGGTCCAGGTCCAGCCTATGGAACTTAGTAGGTGTCTGATGATTTGGCAAATGTTTCTTTTCCAATCTGAACAAAAGGATCAAAGTAGAGAATATTTATACTGGAAAGTCAGCAAAATATATTCCATGCTGCAAATTTATGTTAACTCTCTTGTTTTCTATCACAGTGTCATAAGAAGGGAACTTGAACATCTTGATGTTTTTCAGAAACACCATAGTTTTCATTTTGTTGGTGACATCACGTTAATTGGGCTGTTGTACAGGAAGTGGGAAATAATATGAACACTATGGCAAGACACATGGGTGCCATTGCCTAGGAGTAAATCCTTCAAGATTTAGGGGGCTACCAAAGCTATGAACTTTGTAGGGCTTCAATGGTTTGGGCTACACAAGGATATACTTTTTAAAGTAATGCAAAGGCTGTAGTGTAGCTTAGTGGTAAGGTACTTGTCTAGCATATGTGAGGTCTTGGGCTCAATTCAGCACTGAAAAAAAAATCTGCCTTTCAGTCAGATGTGGTGGTGCAGTGCACAACTGTAATCCCAGCACTCGGGAGGCTGAGGTAGGAGGATTGCTGCTAGTTCAAGGTCAACCTGGTCTACATAGTCAGTTCAAGCTCGGTCTGAACTTCATAGTGAGATCCTGTCTCAAAAAGCCTTCAAAATAAAATGATGCAAATATAATTGTATTTTGAATTTCCTAACACACACACACACACACGCACACACATGCACAGTAGCAGTGGGCCTCTGTGTTAGTAAGCTTTTTTCTCACTGAGACACCATACCTTATACCCAGAACTTAAAGTAGGGGAGGTTAATTAGCCTAACTGTTTCTGGGGGTTCATTCCGTGGACGGCTGGCTCCAAGGCAGAAACATTATGGCAGAAAGGTGTGACAGGGTCAAGATGCTTGTTGCAGGGTGTCTGGGAAGCAGAGGAGGGGAACAGTGTCAAAGAAGATGTGAAGGACAAGATATATCACCCATGGTACACCTCCAGACACACTCAGACACACCCAGGAGGGTGCACCTACAATCCCCTCAGAGGCCCCCAAGCTGCTGAAGTTGACACAATGAAGCTAAACCATCATGACCCCTTTGAATTTTGGAAGCAGTACAAATTATACGTGAGAGTACTTCTCTGAGCCATTAGGAAAATCGGAAGATTGTATCCAGAGTAACACTCAGAGGAAAAAAAAGAAAAGGCTCAGCAGTAGGTCCATGTGGCAGTGCAGGCTACCTTACTGCTGAGGCTGCAAGTTCAGGCATAGCCTATGGAATTAGGGGGAATTGGGCTGTGCAGGGATGGTGTGTATAACTTCAGGAAAGCACTGATAAGAGCTATACAAGGAAGACCTCCAGAATTGGCACAGCTATAACTTCGGCATTAGATGAGTACTCACTGTTTGAAAATCCACTTCCTAGAATAGTATTATAAGAGAAATTTGGTGCCTGGCAATGGGGATGTTGAATAACTATAGACTTTATTATGAATTAGACACCTCCCCATCTTGCTTCAGTCATGATGTGGAGAAGATGAAGTTACAGTCTTGTTGGGTGGAAATAGTACATTGGGAACTGGCTTGAGGTCACAGAACATTATAGGAATAAGTGATCTGACCTCTATGTCACTTAATTTCCCTTGTATCCATATGTCTCTCTCAACTCACCCCTGCGGCTTCTGAGGAGTTCCCCATGAGCAACTTAGAAAGGAGAAAAATATCTAGCCTGGTTTTTAAGTGGGTTGGCTCCATATATTGATGATACCTGAAAATGAACTGCAACTGTGAGATGGTTCTACTTGGAGAGTACCCTTAAATGAGTGAGAATGCTTCCCGTGGGTAGAGCTCTGAACTGTATACCTGGTATAACAGATGTTATGGTTTATACACTGTGTCACTTGAGAAGTCTAGAAGCTTAATTAAGTAACTCAGCAGCTCTACATCCTGGGGTGTAGAGAACAAGCAGTTACCTGTTCATTGTGTCAATTTGAGAAGGTCAGAATGAGGGCCAGGGTCCTTAGTTTGTAACATCCTCAGCCTGTGCAAGAGGAGGGCAGGCAGATGGTGTGAGCGCTACCCCCACCCCAGGGGAGCAGCCTGCATACTATAAAAGGCAAATGAGAAGGGACTGATGGCTGCTTCTTTGGAGGAGCTCCAGTCTTTGCCTTCAGCTTAGACGTTGTCTCCTGGCTTCTGGCACAGACTGTTCTGCTTCATCATACACTCTACAGCCTTCCATCGTAGATTCTTCAGTGTTCATTCGTAGGTCCATCGACCTCCTGATATGAACACTGCAGTAGCTCCAGCCCTTGCACTGATCCCTTCACCCTCCAGCTTACAAACACCACCTGCACGCTCCTTTATTCAACTTTGTGGTTGACCATTGTAAGCCAATCTTGTAATTTCTTATACAGTTGTATACCTTGTGCTATATCTGTTTCTGTAGTAAACCCTGACTGATACAACAGGGATGCTTCAAGTGTTGACAAATGACTTCGCTGGCTGGTCAGGGGCCTGAAAGGAACAGGATTGAAGGTCTGGAGAAGAAGAAAGTGGATGGAGTAATGAGGATGGGCACACAAATCTTTTTGTTCAAAAGTGTCAGAGAGCATCCATGGGAGAGAGAGAGTACTTGACAATAAGGAGGGTACAAAACAATGCATGTGGAGGATGTCAGCCTCTGCCAATGCTTGGGCTACAGGTCCAAGAATGGAGCAGCATGTGTTTCCCTTACCTGTTGCCATACAACAAGCTCTCATCAAATACAGGGCCTTAAAATGGTTCTTTTTAAAAAAGTTTCTCATGGTTCTGGGGACTAAATGGGTGATTATTCTACAATCCTAGATTTCAGGTAGACTAAAGTTATTGACTAAGAGTCAGGAGGCGCCTTCACAAAGCTCATGACCACAAGATCCATGGGTATACCATATGCCGCACTGCTTGGAAACAAAGCCTGATAAAATGTTGGAATGGTTTAGTAAGGCTTAATTAAGAGAAGTTGCGAACAATACCATGTAGACTTGAGGCACTGCATGATACCAGACTTCTCAGTAGTATAGGAACCCTGGAAGCCACAGATGTAATGAGCCCAAAATGGATCCTCTCATGCCTATCCTTTCTTCACTCCTTTGGTCTTCTACCTCACTTACTCTGTTTTCGAGAGTTATCTTTCAAATGAGTTACATGCCAATGTCTATATCTCAGGATCTAGTTTAGACAGAATCCATACTTAGACACTTTTTAGGATGTGCTGCTTTTTAAAAAAAATACCAGATTTTATTGATACATTTTAGATAACATAATGATCACATTCATCATAGAGAATTTGTTACTGTACATGGTATAACTTGATTTTTTTCTCATTCCTCTACCATCCCTTCAACACCTCGTCTCCTCCCTATTTACAAAAGCTTTGTTTCCATTTTTTCATTTTTTCTCACTTTTTTTTAACTTTTCCTTTCTTTCCCCTCCTCTCTTGTCCCCCTCCCCATTTGAACATTTTCTTCCTATTTCACAATACCTAATACACATTTTGACACTTATTTGCACTTTTGGTTTCTCACACCGGAGAAACAATGTGGTATTTACACGTGTGTCTGTTTTATTTCACTTAAGAGTATGATCTCAAGGTACATCCATTTATGTAGGAATGTCTCAAGCTTATCCTTGGCAGAGTAGTACTCCATTGTACAAAATACCCACATCTTTATCCTCTCACTTGTTGATGGGCATTTGGGTTATTTCCAAGATTTGGCAATTACAAACTGTGGCACTATAAACAGGAATGTGCATATATTTCTGTGGTATGATATTTTTAATTCTTTTGGGAAGATACCCACGGGGACTAGTTCAAATGGAACCTCTAGTCCTAGTTTTTTGAGGCATCTTCACACTGATTTCCACAATGGCTGCACCAGTCTACACTCCCACCAACAGTGGAGAAGGGTTCCTTTTTCCCCATCAGCATTTGTTGTTCTACTTTTTGCTATTATGACAAAAATAGAAATGAACATATTTAGCATACAAAGTGCTTTTCAAATTATTTTTAGATAGATTCTTAGAATTGGAAGTTTTGGATTAAAATGTATGGATTGAGTTTAAGGTGCTTGCCAAAATGTCAATTAAGAATAGTGTAGCAATTTGTATTATTTTTACAAGAATATATTGTTATATCTCACTTTCTTTGCTAATTTTCAATTTCGAATGTTTCAAAAAAGCAGCTTGTGAGATCTGTGGCTTATTTTGAAAATCATAAAATAAGATTGATATGAAATGGAGGTGCTCAAGTCATTTCATTAGGAAAGTTCACTACTTTCTCACTGAGAATATGGTCAGAAACAGTTGACCACAATTGTCCTTCAAAAAGAAACTCCTGGAAAAAATGCTAATGTATATGAAAGTCATGTCATAGGGATCTGAACACTTTCTGATAAATTATTTCCATCAAATTGTAGTATGTTTTTGAGGGGCAAATTAAAATCTTGTCTCATATAAAGGCTTTACTAGTTAGTAAAGTATTAGTTAAATCTTTTTATCTTTTAATAAGGGTAGATTTTGGTTAGCACATGCATATAGAAAATAAAAAAAGAATAAGCTAAAATCAGAAAAATTCTTTTTTTCTTAAGGTTTATACTATTCATTTATCTTTCTGTGTATAACTCACATCATTTAGGTGAAGAAAAATTGTCCTTAAAAGTAGTTGACTTTCCTGGTAAGGCAATGTTCTTTTTTGGAATGAGAAACTCCATCAACTTTGAAGGCCAATTACTTAATTGATATCAAAGAGTTATTTTTAAAATGAGTTCATGTAAGAAATTGTGTGAGAAATTTTAAGGGAAAGTTCACAAGTGCCCCAGCAGTTTTTAGTGTTTCTAAATTTAAGCCTTAGCTGCTGCTTCTAAGGTCAACGAATTATAGGGAACTGGATAGTTTTAAAAGCAGCATACCACCCATGTTACTTAAACATTTGTCATATTTTAGAAAAACAAGTTTTGGTTCAAGTGGACATCTATTTCTTCTTTTTCCCAAAGTCTCAAATTGATGGACTGTATACTTTACAAAATAATAAAGCCTTAAGTTTCTGGATAGTGAAGAAAGATAGCAACAGAAAACCAGAACTGGAGAATTCTTGAATGATAGAAAGCAGAGCATGTTATATTGGTGGAAGAATATCAGATTAATAGATGAACAGAAGAATGATAATGGCAATAATTTAAGATTGTTTATTGGAGAGCACAAGAAAGGAAACAGAGTGAGAAATTGTCTACAAGACTAGGAGAATATATTTGCCAACTATTCACCTGATAAGGTTTAATATCTCAATAATCAAGAAACTCAAATAATTCAGCAGCAAGAAAGGAAATAATCCCATTTAAAAATGGGCAAAGCACCTAGATACATACTTCTCAAAAGAAGCACATGATGGCCAAAAGGCATAGGAAAAAATACTCAACATCATGCATCTTCAGGAAATGCAAATCAAAACCTCAGTGAAGCTGGGGGGAGTGGCACATGCCTTTAATCCCACCTACTCTGGTGGTGGAGGCAGGACTGCAAATTCAAGGCCAGTATGGGCACTTTAGGGAGAATCTATCTCAAAAGAAAAATAAAATCAAACCAAAACAAACTAAAACAAAGCAAAAAATAAACGAATGAGACAAAACATAACAAAACAAAACCAAAAACATTTTCACAATGAGACATCGCCTCACCTTAATTTAAATGGCTACTCTTAGAAAGATAAAAATAACAAATGCTGGCATGGGCACAGACAAATGGGAACTTGTATTCATTACTGGTAGAAATGTAAATGGGTACAGCCAGTTTGGAAAACAATGTAATGTTCCCTCAAATAATTTAAGGTAAAACTTCCATATGATTAAACAATCTTACTACTGGATATTTATAGAAAAGAAAATGAAATTAATATGTTGAACAAATATCTAAACTCCTATGCTCATTATGGGGCAACTGGACAATAGCTAAAATGTGAGATCATATCAAATGCCCATCAACAAATGAACAGATAAAGAAAATGCAGTATATATACACAATAGAGCACTATTCAGCCTTTAAAAAGAAAGGATTCTGTCATTTGTAGCAAATGGATGAGTCTGGAGGACATTAAGTGAAATAATCAAGGCACAGAGAGACAAATACTGCATGATCTCACTTGTCTGTGCAATCTATAAAGCTGGTCTTATAGAAGTATGGAGTAGCATATTTTTTTCCAGAGATTCAGGAAAGTAATGGGAATGGGATGGTAGAGGGACATTGGTCAATGAGCACAAAATTACAGTTAGAGAAGAAGAATAAGTAAGTTATGGCATTCTGTAACATAGTAGGGTGATTATACTTAACAAATTGTATTATATGTTTCAAAATAACTAGAAGGGGGAATTCTGAATACTATTACTATAAAGCAATGATAAATGTTTGAAGTAATGAATATGCTAAATACCATGATTTAATCATTACACATTGTATACATGTATTAAAACATCACACTGGATCCCATCAATACATGAAATTACTGTGTGCTAGTTAAAGACCAGATAAAATTTATATTAAAACAAGAACCTGGAGAAGGGCCCAACCACGAGTCAAAGTCATCTTTGTAGGTATGTGGCCTATCCAGTTGCACAGGGCCCTGCGGTTAGAAGGTTCCTTGATTTAATGTTTTGGCATTGTCTTGAAATTCTCAAAAATTTTTGAAAAAGAGATTTTGCATTTTATTTAACCAAGTGGTACAAAATATATACTCACTCCAACTGTTGGTACTGCTGTTCTAACTTGCAAATTGGGGCTAGTGGTGGTACTTTCTTTACTATTAGGCCTAGATTAATAACAGTTTTTAACCAACAGTTGGCTTGCATGAGGCCCCTGGAGAGATTACTTGTGCCTGAGGAAAAAGGAGCGAAGAATTTAAGATAACTCTAGACCTCTAAAAGCAAAACAAAAACAAGAGGAGGAGAAGACTGAGAAAGTTTTTTAGGGGCGAAATACACTTAGGAGCTCTTCATATTTGACATTTGAAAGAGTTCTTGGCTCCTTTCCCATATTGTCTGCCTGTAAACACAACTCTGTCCACTTATCTACTATCAGCTTTTAAGGAAAAGCCCACTGGGAAAATGGATTTCTATAACCACAAGGAAAAGTCGTCTTAGCTCCCTTGGCTAAATAACCTCACCATCAGTGATAAATATGAATAGGAAACAGATCACCAGATGAAAGAAGGAAATATAGAATGTGAAACACAAGGCCAAAGATAAAAAACAGTACCATAGAAAATATAATTCAGAAACAAAGGAAGTTTTAGAAGTGTAACTACTATCTTCAGAGAGATTTAGAAAATACTGCACTCATCACTAAATTCTGATTTAGAAAGTTAGGCTACTATATAGAAGAAAAAGTAGAGTTCCAAAAGGAATATGCAGATTTAAAAAAAATAGCAAAAAGTATGAACTCGTTGAATTATAAATTTGATGGGGAAGAAGATCAAACTGATAACCTGTAATCTTTCAGAATTTAGAGTTAAGAAAAGGGATGGAGAATATGACAGATCTTTACCTTTAACTCATACTTTGCCGCCTTCAGTAAAATACAAGCATATAATAAATAATAAATAATGAATTTTTCTGAATTCAAAAGGACTCTAGTCTTTAGATGAAGAGCGCCCACAGAGGTCCAAAAGCAAAAAAACAATGTTTTAATCTGTTTTAATCACCTCTGTGTGACTTGCACTGCTATAGCACTTGTTCAGCAAAAATCTATGAAATGAATGAGCTAACATGAAAATATTCTCATGAAGCTTCAAAATTGCAAGGACAAGGAGCAGAGTTACAGAGGTGTTCAGAGAGAATAAAGGGACAGATTGTCTCAAATGAATAAAAATTTAATTGTTACTAGATGTTTCTTCAACAACTAAGGGCGATGATGACAAAAACAATACTTTCAAACTTTTCAGGCAAAATGATTTTCTACCTAGAAATTATTACCCAGTCAAATGATCAATTCAGTATGAAGGAGAAATAAAGACATTTTTCTAGTACTTTCAGAATAAAGTCATTTTATTGTATCCAAAAGAATTATTGAAGGATATTTAATAGAAGAAACAAAAGAAACTTTAGTGGTAGATACAGAATCTAATTAACAATAGAAGCCAAAAATTCAGTGAGAAGCAGTTGCAGGATGATAGCTGTATAAGGGCTTAGCAAATTTTCATAAGCCTTTATACAATATTCTGTAACAGAACAGGAAGATAGAGGTTCTATGAAGAATGTCTTTAAAAAATTGTTCCTATCCACAACTCATATAATTAAAAACACAGAGCATATTAATACCATGAAGTCATAATTCTTTCTAGTCAACAAAATAAAAAAAGAAACACAAAAGATAAAATTTTATGCCACACTCAGTCCAAATACAAAATGAAGCTAGTTTACTTCTCTAACGGTTTGTAGGGCAATTACTAGATTGTTCTACCTGGTTCCATATTGGTTGGGGAAAGAGGCTTTCTGTTATATTACTGTCACCCACAAAGTATTCAAGTTTCCACTGACAGATGAACACTATTGCAAAGTGGATACTTGCTGGTGATGGGTAGTGAATGCTTTTTGGATAGTAACTCAAGTGACAGCTTCAGTGGAAGCAGATTCTACTCAGCTGTTTTCTTTTGAGGTTTGTGCAGTTCTTTACTTTTCTTTTGCCTTTCTGCTTTACCCTCCTCCCATTCCAGTTCCATCTGGTGTCTGAGAGTAGAAAAACTGGTCCTGCATACACTCATCTATTTTGACCTTTATGGCTGGAATTTTGCCTAGTTGCTTGTTTTGCATTTTGAATATAGTAAATATTTATGGCTGCATCCAAAACCAGTAACTCATTTCTCTTGTCACAGGTTATAGAAAAAGAATTTTCCTGTTAATTCTGGAGACTGGGGGCACCTGTGACTCCTGAGACGAGTGCCCATTTCATACTCTGAGAATTCTGAAGACGGTAGGAGGCTGACTGAAGTTTCTTGTGGCAGCTGGGGGAAGCAGCAAGAGTGAGCTGCGCTTCCATCATTCAGAGGACAGGATTGCCACGGGCCAAGAGGACGCCACTGAGGCAGCGAGGCTTAAGTCACTGTAAGAGATCTCTGTCTTGACAGACTGAGGAGGCCTCCGCAGAAGAGTTGACAGGGGTCACTGCCAGAGGGCAAAGCTAGGTGGACGTGGTGACAAGATGTCAGCCAGAAGACAGATTAAGTGTGTTGCTCACACCAGGGAAGAGAGAAGTTGGGGGTTCTCTGCAGTTTTGTTTGAAGCTCTTGCTTTTGACGGTCCCAGTGAGTGCCTGCCATGGCGGAAGGAAGGCATGTGCAACCAGTGTCGGCCAAAGGAGAATCACCACTGTGATCTAACAAGAATTTCTCTCCCTGCCACTGAATGATGCAGCAACAAAAAAGGAAGGGCAGTGAAAGAGCGAAATCATTCTGCCTTTTCCCACTGCCGCCCCCAGCTGTGGGTCAGGTGTGATCTGAAGGAAGCACAAAGTTGTCATCCTGGGACAACTCTGGGGGATCCCCTTTGCTTTCCTCTTATGTTGGAGCCCCTGTTTTTTGTGGACCTCATGGTTTCTCTTTTCTGGCTAACAATCTTGTTTTACTAAATAAGTATATAGTGGTCTCAAACTCACCTTGGGCTTCCCATTTCTTTCTTTTTCTTTAATAGAAGTTGTTTATCCTACTAGAGTTAGGAGGATGGTAGTAGTGAATGTTAGAGTCACATTCTCCAACACAAGAGGCAAACCTTTCCCCTTCGAAGAATGGAAACAGCAAATTGTGTTTTGGAGAAATCTTTCCCTTCCCTTGAGGAAAAAGAACTGATGCTCTGGGATCCAGGTTTAGTGCATAATCATGGCTACTACTAACAGCTACTATTATCTAAGAGCTACTATATTATAAATAAAGGATACAGCACTTTGTTGTAATGATGTTAGAAGAAGAGGGACATAGGCTCAAGTGGGAGACTCAGGAGAAAGAAGAAAAAGTGTGTGTCAGTGTGTGGCAGTGAACACAAAGGGCTAGGAAGTAAACTCGGAGAGCTGGGTCATGACAGGAGGTTTCATATCACGCCTCAATGGTCCTGGTGTGCACTGGGAGTTTCACTGCTGGCTTCAAGTGTCCCAACTGTTTATACTCCACGGTCACTGTGGAAATGGAAGCAGTAGCAGCTGCATTTTCTCTTCTTTGCAGCAAATAGAGAAATACGCTGTCTTATTTGTATGTGCTTTCAGGATGACTATAAGATCCCAGGAGTCTTTGGATACTTGGTGAGGAAGTTTGTGAGTTGAACTGAGCACACCTGGCTATCTTGTGGTGGAACCTTAGAAGTGGACATTCATGCTGTATGTGCAGTGCAATGGCAATATCAAGCCAATCAAAGTGAGTGTGCAACAAGTTCAGCTTCTGCACTTCTATAACCGATCTTATCTTTCTCTGGAGCTACTCAAATTCCTGACTGCTATAGAAAATTAGTTTAAGATGAATTAACCTATTCTAGTTTTTTAAATTGCTACACATATACCCATACTCATATTCGAGTAATTTAAAGTCCAGTCTCCTGATCAAGGCTCTTTGTCTTCTGAAGAATTTTCTTTCCTGCTTCTTATGTCCAAGATAGTGTCTTAGAGCAAAGGTCCTTATTCATCTTCATAGCCCTGGGGAAGGGCTCTTTGCCCAAGGGCTAATGCTTTCTCTGTTTTCCTCTGATCACCAGTTGAGATACATACCTCACTTGACATCTGTCCTTTCTGTGTCCACTGATGAAATGTCCAGTTTTGCCCTCCATTGGCTTTCTGGCCTGCCCTGCTTAATCTGTGACCTTCAGTGTCATCCACCTCTCTCTATGGTGACCTAAAGGTGAGCTTTTTGGCTCTTGAGTGTTTGCTAGGTTTCATGACCTTCCCTGGAGCAAACAGGAGCTTCTGTATCCTTTCTGCATCTTGTGGAAATGTGAAGGAAACTTGCAGGTAGCTCATCCTACCTCCACTTCAGACAGCTCACACATTTTTCCTCAGCTGCAATACCCTTCTTGGTTTAGGGCAGCAGGTTCTGAGTGTGCGGTCTGTTCTCATGTTCTAAGAGGGAACTAGTGTGCTGAAGGTTCTTTTCTACACAGGGCACAATTCTCTATTCTGAGATTAGTCTTATTTATTGGTTTCTCTCTCCATACTCAGCCCCTCAACTAGCTAAGGCTTAAGGATGTGGGATATGAACACTGAAATCCTAAAGATGCCAGGCAAGGCATGTACAGTATTTGACTCTCTCATAAATTCTCCCACTTTTCAGTAGAGAAGTGTGTGCTGTCTTTAGTTAGGGGGGTGCTTCTCTTATCATGTTCTACACTGAGGGCTTTATTATTTCAGGTGGTACCTATTATCCCCTCTTCTTTAATAATTAAGTTTTAATGGCTTCCTAAAAGATAATACTACAAAGTAGGGAGCTAGATCATTTTCAAAGGGGAAGGAGCTGGGGAGATAGGGGAAGGGTAGGGAAGGGAGGGATAAGGGATGAAAAAATTAATTAGGATGTGTCACATACATGGACCAACTCTATCCAAAGAATATAAATATTATGTACTGCAAATATGTACAAATCAAAAAGAAAGAGATTAAGGGATAGATGGAGGGGGAGGAAGGGCAGGGAAAGGGGATGAGAAAAGGAGTTAAGATGTGTTATGTACATGTGCCAACTTCCCACAAGGAATATAGACATTACATACAAAACACATGTACTGATAAACTAAAATTTAAAAATCTGAAACAAAAGACAATCTAGATTATTGCAAAGGAAAGTGTTCTGGGAGACATTTAAAATGATTTCTCTCACTACCCTTTTAACCCATGCTGTAGGTCTAGTTCTGTACTTGTTCTTTTGAAATCTTACATCAAGTTCCTAATTTTCCTGGTTACTCTTACGTAGTTCTAAAGCCCTTTGTTCACAAAGCAGTATCATATTAGAAAGAAAAATATGCAGGCCAGTGTAATAATCAGAACCCCATACTCTTGTCTGATTGTCATTACATAGATTTCACTCAAAAATCAAAACCCCAGAGGTGCTATCTTTGACTATACTATAAAGGCTGAACATCTCTAAACTAAAACTCTGAAATCTGGAGTACTCCAAAGTTTGACAATTTTTTAATACCAATATGATGCTCAAAAAATTTCAGATTTTGAAGTATTTAGGATTTTGGATTTTTGGGTTAGGAAAACTCAACTAGTAAAGTGTATGTACATATTCTTTAGTTGCAAAACTCCCAAGTCTGAAATATTTCTGGTCTCAAGCATTTGAGATAAGGGATACTGAATTTTAATTTTAATTAATTAGCCACAGGAAACTTCTTGGTAGCCTCCTAGTCATTACACCACCTATATTAGTCAGCTTTTCATTGTTGTGACAAAGTACAACACTTTGCAACTTAAAGAAGGAGGGGTTTATTTTGGCTCATGGTTTCAGAGGTTTCAGTCCATAGTTAGCTTGTTCCATTGTTGTGGGCCTGAGGTGAAATAGAAACATTATGATGCAAGGATAGGGTGGAGGAAAGCTATTCACCTGATGGTAGGCAGGAAGTGCGGTGGCAGGAGAACCAGAGAAGAAGGGATTGGGAATCAGACATATATCACCAAGGTTATGCCCTATGATCCACTTCCTTTACATAGGCCCTACCTCCCGTTTCGATCACCTCTCAATAGCGTCATCAAATTATGATCTTATCAATGGATTAATTCACTTGCTGAAGTTAGAGCCCATGTGATCCAATCAGTTACCAAAAAGGCTGTCAGCTGGTAACTAATCAGGTAGCACATGAGATTTTTGGGGAAATTTCAGTCAAAATGATAATTTATTCCCAGCACTTGGGAGGCTGAGGCAGGAGGATCATTGTGAGTTCAAGACCAGCCTGGGCTACAAAGTGAGTTCAAGGCCAGCCTGCACTGCATAGTGAGACTTGGTCTCAAAAAAAAAAAAATAGGGCCTGGGATTTAGCTCAGTGGCCTACGTGCCTGCCTGGCAGGTGCGAGGTTGTGAGTTCGATCCCTGATACCAAAGGAAAAAAAAAAAAGAAATGATAACAACTTAGTTCATTAATTTATGCATACTGAAGGCCTACTATGTGCCATCCAATATTATGCAAGGCACTGGGGATGTTATAATAAACAAAATAGACTGGTCTTCTATCTAGTGGGAAGAGCTAGACAACAGACAAGCCAACTACTGTGGTAAACAAGAAAGAACTCGTTTAGCAATATGTGTTATACTGAGAATTAAGACAAAATGATGCAATACTTTGAGTGGATGACTAAGGAAGATTGTGTCATCAGATAAGGTCCCTCTGGGAACGTGACATTTAAGCTGAAATCAGAATGACAACTTTTTGCTTGTTGCAAGCTGAGGAATGAATAGAGGCAAGATTTTGTAAAATTATATGTCACACAGCATGATTTGTGGATAAGAATATGTAAGCATAGCCCCAAAATACTCCCTGGGGTATTGAGACAACCTAGTGGAATGACAAGTGAGCCCAAGCTCGGTCAGAGTTACACCATCATTTTGCCTCAACCCATTCTGGTTCAGGAAACTATTAAATTCCCAGAACTCTTCACTGTTTGACTGAAAAAGACCCTGATTCCAGACTGACTAAGAAAGTAGGTGCTGTACTTCCTCTTCAAGTCATGGAACTTTGCAGTTTGTAATGGAATTGCTGGGTATCTGAAAATGTCATAAAATCTGAGAAATAGAGTGACGGATTGGAGAAAGTACTAAACTCAGGAGCCTTTCTTCTGAATGCATATTGAATTCAAGCATACTTAGAAACTTAGCATGGGGAGGTGAGGAGGGTAGTCAGAAAATGTTCTATTATTTTATATATTCTCCAAAGTCATACATAGGAAAGAAACCCAAATATGTTTGGCTGCTCTAGGACTTCATCTCCTACAGCCACCCTCACTGATGATTTGGGGCACCGGGAAGGACTTAGTGTGAGACCAGGAGATGCCTGTAAAACAGAAGCTTTTCGATATAGTCATGCAGACAGTTTACATCTTCAGGTATTGGAAATTTATTTCCCCAGACTGATTTTTCAGAAAATGTACCCATATAATGAAGTGATTTTGATTGATATTGGGTCTTTGTTGTATAATCAACTGCTAAAATGAGGAATGTTGAACACCACGCTCTTAAAAAATAAAATGTATAGCCAGGTGTGGTGGTGTATGCCTGCAATTCCAGTACTGTGGGAGGCTGAGACAAGTTTAGTAAGACAGTAATTTCAGACCAGACTGGGCAACATAGGGATTTAGTGAGACACTGTTGCAAAAACAAAACATAACAACAAACAGACAGACAAACAGACAAACAAAAAAGAAAGGGTTGGTTATGTAACTCAGTGCAAAGGCCCTGAGTTCAATCCCCAGGAGAAAAAAAAAGGTGGATTTACTGGGTGTAATATATATATATGTATTTTTATCACAAGAGCAACATATATGTATTATAGGAAAAAAGGTCGCACAGCTATGCTTCCTTTGGTACTTACACACAGTTTTGAGTGTGGACGAGGCCCCTTCAGGCTCCAGCTATGTGTTAGTTTTCTTCAGTTTCCCCAAAAAGGAGCTGGCTTCGGTGGTGTTCATAAAGCTCACGTGGCTGATTATCTTTTCAAGGTGTCCCTTCCTAGCACTGTTCCACCTCTATAGTTCAAGCAGTCCCTGTTCTTGTCCTGACGCCTAAAATACAGACAGATGGCATGGAACTCATAAGACAAAGACGCCTGAAGGACAGACACTGCTGGTAGTCAGGGAAGAGGCATCTTTCTTTTGAGGCTAGCATTTCTTCTTCCTCATACCTCTTCCGGACCTTGATCCATCTGTTTTCTTTGTTTAATCCCCACATGGTCTTTTCCTTTTACTGACCCCAGTTCCTTCATCTTGAAAGTGCTGAGGTTGTTCTCCTTAAAAAAAAAAAAAAAAAAATTAAATAAACTTTTCGTTGACCCTGCTGTTTCCTTGGGCTGCCATCCAGTCCCGAGTTCATGCTGTCCAACCCCCAGGGGGAACGCCTGTGCCTGCTCCCTGCGCTCCCCTTCTGATGACTGACCTTGTTACCTCTATCATTGGTTTCCAGCATCATAAATGACCCAAACCTTTGTCTGGCAAATGCTTGGGAGGGAGATGTTCTGTTAAGGGTGATTACAGTTGAGTTTTGATCCAAGGAATGTTTGGATATACAGAAAAGCTCAAAAGCAGTACTCCCAAGAGCCCGAGATGGGGTTTCTAGAGTGGTCGACATGATTGCTGGACAAAAAAAGCCACATTTTCACAGAGCAGGAACTGAAGCTGAGGGAGAGGAAGTTTGGATTACAATTAAGAGAAAGACCTCCTACACACTAAATTGCCCTAGATAAAAAACTCAAGAGTGGCTTCAAATATGATAGACTGAAGAGTCCAACGTATTCAACTTCAAAAATTTGTTATTTATCTTGGGCAGTGAAATAAAGATGTTGGCCACCTTTGTAGGGTATTCCAAAGGCTGACCTTGAGCCAAGCATTTGAGTTGGAGTGGTTTGTTAAGGTACAGCTCCCAACAGAAACCAGCAAAGGCTCAGAAGCAGCAGCCTGGGGGAGGGAAAAAGCTATGAAAAGGTGAAATTTCAGGTGAAGTGCTGAGGCTCAGCTTGATGTCACGAGGTGCTTTGTGCTACTCTATCTCAAGACACAAGAGCCAAGTGTTTGTACTCCCACACCAGTAAGTCATTGGTGGGAGTAGGGGAGGTTGTAAAATTCCCAAGAACTTTTTACAAGCTAGGTACTCCCTGACTTTTGAAAGTGACAGGAGCAAATACTTCATGGCAAGAACACTGAACCTGGGGATTAAGGAAGAGCGCTGGTAGAAGAGATACAAAGCTATACGCAACCCCAGTGTAATGGTTCTGGTACAAGGTGAAACAATTGCCAAGGTGTGCAGCGCTGCTGAAATCTTCAATAATGGATCAACTTTGTACTTGTGTGGACATTCTGGAGATAGCCTGGTGGTTGGTACTTAGTGATATTAACCATACTCAAACCCTGTGATCAAGCAGCTGTCTCATTCTTCCTTAAATATCCTAGGAGATATATAGTATAGCCTCCTTTCTATAGCCTCCTAGCAAAGGACTGGGTACATTAAACGTAAGTCTGTCTGTCTATCTGTCTATTTGTACATTAAATGTAAGTCTGTCTATCTATCGATCTGTCTATCTATCTATCATCTATGTTCTAACTATCTATGTATCATCTATCTGTCTCTAAGTAGTCCTTCATATCCACAGGTTCCTCATCCATGGATTCCACTAACCATGGGTTGAAAATATTTGTAAAACATTTGCATTTATACTGAGTATCTAGAGACTTTTATACTTGTCAGTATTTCCTAAACAACACAATATAACAACTATGAATTTACTTCTTATTTATATAGAATTAGGTATTATAAGCAGTCTGGAAGTGATTTAAAGTATAAGGAAGATGTGTGTAGATTATGTACTATGCCATTTTACACAAGGGACTTGAGCATCTGTGGATTTGGTTTTTGAGGAGTCCTGGGACCAATCCTCTTTGCACACTCAGGAGTGGCCATATAATCCCATATATAGGACTTTCCCTCCTTACCTATATAAGTTGTTCATTGATTATTGTTCTGAAAAAGCTTTAAATACATTGTATATATATTTTATATATCCCTTTTATAATTCAAAGAGGAAAATTATTTTTAAACATAATAAAAATTTAATTGAACTAAAAAAATATCAGAAATAAGGAATAGCAGGATAAACAGACAGTTTCTTTGAAGAAAACACATCTTCCTTTCCTTTTCTTTAGGAAGAACTTTCTCCTGCCTTCCCCAACCCCAGGATTTGGCTTTACCCACCCTAAACTGGTCAGCAGAAATCCATCCTTTCCAACAGGGTCTTGATTGGAAGTTAGAGAGTGTATTACAGGCTTCACTCACTGGGTTTTATAACACAGAGAAAAAAGTAGGCCAAGGTCAGTATTTCATTATGAAAATGTGTGCCTCTGAAGTTTAAAGGAACACATATATTTCCTCTACCTGGTTTTAGATTTTTCTCATTTTAAGATACTTTTAAAAGCGTAAGAATGCAGCCAAAATTGATCTTAATAATCATACTTAGAGAGAAGTAAATAGCTACAGTTCATGGAGAATGGCTGTACTCTGGAAAAAAAAAGTGAGGAAATGAGCCAGGGTTACGCCCTGCAGGTGCGTGTGGCCTACAACTTAGCTGACAGTGTGACACTACGTAGACTAGGCAAGTTCATGACTCCCATCTGGGACAAATGTATCGTACAGCACCAAGCACACAATTGTATCAACCTTCACAGAGTCAAACTCAAATAAACAATGATCAATTCCATGTAGATCAGCTAGATAAGAGGACTGTGGTTTAAGACCAAATAGGAAAAATCTGTGGAATTCTCTGTGGTCCCCTAGGAAGATTCCATGACTCTTCTAATTATATGTACAGTTGGTACTGCTGTTCCTAATTTATGACTACCAGGAAGAAACACAGTTGATGGCCTCTGTTGAATAACACTGATACTAAAAGCTGGGGAGATTAGGAGATGGTATGGGGTCTAGCTTCATCTAGAAACAAAATCAGAGTTAGTGCTGACCAAATATAGATGCAGAGTTGTCTTTGTTACTACTTACAGGAAGGTACCACAGAAACTTTTCAAATGTAGGATTACTTTAAAAACCAGTGGCACTTTTCACTGTGAAGACCCCACTGTAATATCAAAAAATCTGCTACGTGTGCTGGGCTTGTGCTGATTTAACCTTGCTTGTTTGACGTATGGCATAAAATTAATAAAGATAGCACTGCCTTGGATTATTCTTTACAAACAATGGAATGTAAGCCTTAGAGTCACAAGATTGAAGGGGTTTGGGAAGATTGACAGTGTATTCCTTTTACACCACTGATAGATGGTCTTCAATATTATAACAAAGACTAGTAAAACTATTAAAAACAATGGCAGTGACAGATTAGCCAAAGACTCGTATTGGTTTTGTCTATTTCCTGGATTTAGTTTGAAACTTGTTTCATTACCTTAATAATTTAAAAATTATTGGGTAGGTTGTTTACATGTATGTATGTATGTATGTAGTGCCAGTGGTTGAACCTAGGGCTTCACACATGCTAGGCAAGTACTTTACAATTTTGCCACTGAGGCTCTTGAGTAGTTTTATTTTTCAATAGGAAATAACATTTAGTGACTTTCTTTAGAAACCTTACAATGCAGAGGCAATACTCTCTTGCTTACTATTATGCCATTCTTTTAGCAGTGATTGAATATTCCGTACTGGGAGTCGTAGATGAGAGGGCCTCACACAGTTCATTGAAAGCGGGAGGGAGGGATAAATGGTGGAGCAAAAGGATTTTCATGTCAGTGGGACTTTCTTGAATAATTTGTGATGGTGAATATGTGACACACTACAGCTTTCAAAATTCATAGATGCCAGCAAGCAAATGCAGTCTGGGAACCAGCACCATGTGTGGGCCCCTGCTGGACTGGAACAGACAGACATCAGCCCCTCCCTGTGAGTCAGTGCCATTTGTGTACATTGGGGAGAGAGAAAAAGGCCACACCAGCAAGCAAGCCCAGTCTGGGAACCAGCACCATGTGTGGGCCGCCAGTGGACTGGAACAGACCCCACCCCCTTCCAGCGTGTGGGCTGAAGTACCAGTTCTCCCTCTCCAGCCATAAGCGACCAGCTTATCTGGAGAAACCTAGGCTGTGATGATAGCTATGGAGGTGAAGTGCAATTGGATGCCTGTGGTACTTTGGTATTTCACTAACATTGCAGGTCTAGGGCTAATGGTCTGATCATAGGTTCAGAGGATATTGGTATGCAGTGTGATATCTGGGGGGATCTCCTTCTGAGGGTTGCAGCCATTGTTGACTCCCGATGGTCTTCTTTTGAGGTCCTATATTGTTTTCATTGTTTTGTTGGGTTGAGTTTTATTCTCTTTTGTTTTGTTTGATTATGTTAAATCCGATGGCAGAAGTAACTATTTCAAAGATAGCAAGATATATTATGGTAGCAATTTTGGATTTACTATTGGTTTGTTTTGAAGTCCTTTACTGCACTTATTGTTTTGGTTTTATTGTTTCTATTCTGTTCTATTCTGTTTGATTTTTACTATGTCCAAAATTATCTGCAGCTATTTTGAAGACATCAAAAGGCATTATGGTAACTATCGTTGATTTTGTAATGTTTTGAAGTTCTGTATCTCATACATTGGTTTGTTTTGATTGGTTTTATTGTTATATGCTCTTAAAAATAAAAAAATAAAAAAACCCAAAAAATAATCCATAGACGACAGAGCACAAGGAGCGAGCTTTATGGATGTTGGTAATAGTATAGCTTTGATATTGGCTCATTAGGTATGACAAATGTACCACTGTAGTACAAGACATAAATAATGGGGGAAAGGGTGTGCGGAGATGAGGGGAAAGAGAGCATATGGAAACTTTCCACAATTTTGGGTCAATTTTTCTGTGAACTTAAAACTCCTCTAAAAACAATAACAAAAGGTGAATTGATATAACTTACATGAGATGGTCTTATAATGTGTCTCTTGTAAGCAAAGGAAACTAAATTTAGCTAGCAGAGGTGAAAAGGTAAGTGGGTTGGTTTGTTGACTTAAGCCATAGGAAAGTGTCTTAGTTACTTTTCCCTCATTGCTGAGACAAAACACCTGACACCCAAAATTAGGGAAGGAAAGGTTTATTTATCTTACAGTTTCTGGAGGTTTTAGTCCATAAATTGGCTCCAAGGCAGGGTGGCATGGCACTGGGGCTACACTTCAAGGCAGCAACCAAACAAAGCAGCCAGAGTAAAAGGGGCCAGAGTAAACCTCTTTTTCTCCCTTATATTGTACACAGGAAAGCTCCCCCCAGGGTGGGTGTAGCATTCACAAATCTCCTTGCCTTCCTTTGCACAGGATGAGGATATTTACAAAGTAAGAACCCTGGATCCCTGCTGAGTCTCTCAGTGAAACTTCTGACTTTCTCAAATTGACACAATGAGCAAGTAACCCACTGTGCTCTACACCCCAGGATGTAGAGCTGCTGAGTTACTTAATTAAGCTTCTAGACTTCTCAAGTTGACACAATGTATAAACCCTAACAGAAAGTATCAAGGAAAACTGGAACTGAGTACTTAATTGTTCTCTCTGTCTCTCTCTTCTTAAAAAATCTTCATGACAGCCTACACAAGAGTTTCTTCATAATTCCCAAACCACAGTGGCCAGCAATTTTCAAGCTGACAATTTTGCAATCCTGCCACAGGGAGAAAAGGGCTCTCTCTTTCTGTTTTTCTGCTACTTTGTAAGGGAATTTTCCAGCAGGGGCTGGTTACTCTAGCTCAGTGATGGTAAACCTTTTAGAGCTTTCAATGACACAAACAGCCTGCTGTGGCACACATGCCACAGGTTTGCCACCACTGGCCTAGTAACCTAACCACTTATGAGGAGGAGCGAGAGGCTCCAAGGGGAGAACTGCTGTTTACAAGGCTGGAAAGAAATAGGCATGGTAGAAGCCTATTGCAGTTTTCCGGCAAAAGACAATGATGTGCAGACTAGGGAGGTAGACGTAGAGACAGAGTAGCATTGCAGTGTTGGGAATATTCTGATGGTACGGCTATAAGGTCTGAGAGAAAAGAATGAGCAATGACTTCAAAGTTCTTGTCAAAGGATGGTCTTGTATTTAACTGAATAGAATATTATTACAGTAGCACAGGTTGATGACATCAAAAGCTTTGTTTGAACATATTATGATCAATTAGCTATTTAGCTGGAGAGGTCAAGTAAGTAGTCTGATGTATATGAATGCTTTTCTCAAGATATCTACCTAAAATAATATTCATTGACTGTAATTGCTTATTGCCTAACTCCTTTCTCTGGAAAGCAAGCTTCATGAGATAAGCAACCTTTCCTGTTTTGTGCATTGCTACATCTGTTATCTAGAAGAATGGCTGGTGCATAGTAAATGCTCAGAATGTACTGGAAAGGTAAAACAAAGGAATGAATGACAGAACTAAATGTTCACTTCAAGAAAGTAGGTTGGTGGAGAACAGAGTAGCACGAGAAAGTATCTCAAAGTAAAATTTCTTGCCTAGTTAACATTAATGAGAGATTTACAATAGGCATTATGTAACAAGCACTGTTAATGAAGAAGTATGTAAAATGAAGAGACACTTGCAAAACTTCTGTAAACTTTTATTTTATGTTTCTGGGCTGCTGCCAATTTAGAGCCTTAGTTTATGGCTCATTTTTACACAGTTACTTATTGGAAAGATGTGGTAAAGGTAGAAATTGGAAATATTCCTACCAGGAAACTGTTGTTACTTACCAGTCCATAAACAAAATGCATATGGAGGCTTGTGTAGTTACTCAGAAAGCTATGACTTTCTGAATTTATAAAATACATTTTTTATATGTAAGAAACAAAGTATCTTTAAAAAGGACAACTGTCTAAGCAAAATGGTGTGGATTTATGGCTTACATTATAGGCATATATCACTGCATAGGATGTACCAGCGGCATGATTGAACGTGACAAACACACAGAGGAGCAGTATTACTTAACCCTGCAATGACAGCAAGTAGAACCTCATCTATTTTACTCATGACTGTGCTAAAATATGACCCAACAAATTAGCTCAGCCATTTATCACCAGAAATCTGGCAAAATTTGATAGAAACATCAGGTTGCTTGTCAATCTCATCACCAAAATGAGTCGAGATTAGAACAATAGAATCCTTCAAAGTGTAATGTCCATTGCTCCAGCACAGGGAACAATATGACCCCAAATACTGCTTTGTCAAACCAGCCAAACAAAACCCCATGCTGTGATGACCCCATGGCTCATTTCCTTGCAGGCCACACCCATGTTTTATTTGCAATGGTACCATGGTTGCAAAGTTTCTGAACACAGGAGATCCTAGTATGTGAAAACTGACAGGTCGTGGTGATGAAACAATCATCTAGATTTCACAAAGAGTATGTGCTTTGGCACAGTCACAGGGCATTAGGTTAAATCACATATACCATCACACGTGTGCATATGTCACACACACACACAAATGCATTCCATAGAGACAATCACAAAAAATGGTTACAATGAATTTACAGTTGTTTATATATATACATATATATATATATACACACACACACACCGAGTAAGATTTTTTTTTGTGTACTCACAGTCTGTAAACATTTGGGAAAATGCCCAACAAAAGTCACTGTGGGCCCTTTGAAATTGTGACCATGTGTGGAATACGGGGCGAGGTGGGAATTTAGGTTCCTACTGGAAACTCAGAGAAGTGAAGAACTAAAATTTAATGGTGGGAGTAGCAGTATCTCCCTGATGTGATAAACTCATCTGGTTGCTTTGAAATTATGTTGCCTACCCAGAGAAAAGAATGACCAAAAACGTCTTAAAGCCGTTTAACTTGTTAGGAGAAAATAAGAGAATACAAAGGTATGTGGTACTATTACAAAAACTCAATGAAAATTTCCAAATCCTCTGTCCAGTCTTTTTCACGCATGTGTGCTTTAGACTTCTATACATTGCCCTGAAGGTGTCAGGCACAGTTAAACACTACATTAACTTGAATTTTGAACATAATTTTACATTTAAAAACTTACATTAAAAAGATTGGGTTTGTGAAAAATAGAACTATTTGATCCAAGTATTATTTTGGAATTTGACACAAAAATATATTCAAGATCTATTCCAATGTACCATGAAAAAAGAAAATACAGGCTTGGAAATTTTTTTGAAAAGCAGCTATTCAGTTGCTACATGGCATCAGTCTGTGCTTTAAGTGCCTATATTTTTTGCTGTTTTAGAGTCCACACCTTAAAAATAAAATAGTTACATGAGAAACAGCCTAATTGCTCACCTGAATATTGTTTTTAAGTAGAATACGTGTAAACTAGCTCAAATACTCATCGATGAGCTAGTATGTGGTTAAAATACTGGCACTGAATGACATTTAAAAAAAAAAGTGACTTAAACCCAGGCTCTTTGGCAGCTCCTCAAGAAGGACTTAAAAAACAGAAAATTTTGTCATAATCTCTAAACTTCTGTGATGACCAGTCCCGCGGAACTCACAACAGAACTGCCATGAAAGCTAGACATTCACTTGAAAACTATTTTCATGCAAAAGTAGCAAAATCCTTCTAGTTTCACGTAACAGTCTCCATTCTCCATCCAATTTTAGTCTTGAATACCACATATGAAGTATGCAAATTAGTCAAATTAAAGAAGTAGGGTTCATTGATTTTGTGGGTGTAAACCCTTTCACTCTCCACTGTTTTTGGAGCGCATCGGGAGAGCATTCTGGCCCCCACAGGCTTGCAGCTGAGTTACAGAAGAAGGATCGGAGATTTCTGGAGACACAGTTGCCAGGTGATGGTTTTTCCCTCCCATAGGCTTCGAAGGCATATTGATGGATGCCTGTTAAAAGATCAGTTAATGCTGTCCTTATGGCTGCTTCTGTCCGTGTGGTGGTTGTTCTGGTCAGGGCTCTTCCACTGGATGCTTGTTCCATTCATGGGGACTGAGGTCATCAGGCTTTTGGACTGGTGACAGCAGCAACAGAGGCACGACTGGGCAAGGAGACAGACAGTGAATGACATGAGGCAGCAGCCCATTCCCAGCTGAACACAGGCTCTGGGGCACACCAACAAAGGGGCCAAGCATATACCTACGGCTGTTAAACTGTTGCTCTAGGGCGGAGAACAAGATCTCTTCCTTCTTGTTTTAATTCTATTTACAAAATGCAAGAGGAAAAGAAGCCATGTGGCTCAGAGGAAGGGTTCCCCATGGCCAGGGCAGGCATGGGTGCCTTTTCCTCAGTGTGCTCTCAGCATCAGGTACCTCATCAGATCCTCACTACAGTGCTAAGTGCTAGGTGCTATTGATCTCCTTCTATGAACACGGGTAGTGAGGCAGAGAGGCTGGTGAGAGACTGAACTTGAATTAAAACCCAGAGATTGGATTCTGCCCCTTTGGTATGCCGCCTTTTTAAGAAGATCTGTTTAATTTCTGAGAATCTGTACCTTGAATCTCCTGGTCCTTATAATTAGTATGTAAAATAACAAGTGATATCAACTTTAGCTTATAAAATATATCAGTTATGACCAGTGTGTTAGTTAATCCTTTTAGGCATAGCATTTTGTGCCACGAAAACAGTAAAACTTCCATTTCAAATCGCATCTATTTGTTTGATACTTTGGTTATTATGTGACTTTCTCCTTCTGGGGTGTCAGCTTTGCAAGGGCTGTTTCTGTGCTTTCCTTCTTGACTCCGTCACTGATAATAATCAACTCGTACTGAGCATTTGTTTCAAGAGCTTTACTTATATTAACCCTTTGGACCTGATTGATGAGACAGGTACTATGATCACCCAATTTTATGGATGGGGAAACTGAGGAAACAGGAGAGGAACCAACACAACCAGGGTTAGACAATTAGTAAATCCAGAGCTGTGATGTCAGCTGAGGCTGTTTCATTCAGAGGAGGCACCCTTAACCTTTATGTGACTTTGCTTAACAAATAAGGAGCTAAAGTCAAACATCCTGGTCAAAGATAATAAAATCCAGTTAGGATTAGGTCTACACTAAAATCATTGCAGGAACTGGAGAAGAGATGGTGCAATAAAACGTGCTCAAAGCTCCTGGCGGACTGGCTGGCTTAGCTGGAAGAGGAAGTTTGAGAACATGAGGAAACTGATTTCTAGTGAAATGATTAGTATTACAGATTTCCACAACGATAAGCACTTACTTTCCTTGAAGAGGTTATTATTAAATGTGCTGTTCAATAGCATTTATGAAAACTTTCTTAACTGCAGACTTTATGTTTTGTTGAGTCTGTGATTAAAGTCCAAGACAACACAAAGTAAGAATTGGCTTTCTGTATTCTGTGTACCTGCAGCTCATATTTGAGCATTTCTTTTAAAAAAGAGCACACTTAACTGGCATGTAGTTGAGTTAGTCTTTTTGGTTTTAACCTCTAAATATGTTTGTTGTCTGAGTAGATACTGCTTTTCTGTTAGCTGACAATCCGACCTCTATCTAGGTAACAGAATGTGATTTGCACATCTCTGCTAAAAAGGAGTATCGCTGATCAAAGTAAGCATTAACATCGGAATTGTCATGTCTTGTGGATATTTAGTAAACTCATTTTGTTGTCTTTAAAAGATACTAGCAGAACAGTCTTACCTGGAAACAATTTTTAAATTTCTTGCTCACAAAATACAGGGCTATTGGGTTTATACATGAATTCATAGTTGCCAAGTTAATACCAATGTAATCCATGAGCAGCAAGAAACTAGAGCAAAAGAAAATAGAACAGTTAGAACGTATTGTTTTAAAATTTGCTAAGTTGCATTTATCCCTAGGATAAGCAATTTTCTTGCCCAGAAGCCATGTCGTATAGGTGGCAGTTAGGATTCTGTAAAAAGTGCTTGTTTAAGTGGCAGTTTAGTTCTGCAGAATGCTTACAGATAGCTCGACCCCTTGGTTAGTTGAAACTCTTATGCACAGCCCCAGGAGGGATTGGCAAGATTATAGACATGGCTTGCACAAATTTTGGGATCAGTTATGGGCTATGTCAGCTAAAAAAAAAATCAACTTTGCAATTTTAATTTTCAGAGCTAATGAGAATGTGAAGAAGATGGAAAAATTTTATAAATGTGTAAAGCAGGGAAACTCCAATTTCCTAAGGGGTACAAAGAATCATACCTAAGTAATTCACACCGGTTCTTGTCCATCTCATCATACACTGTTTTCTTCAAAATACGGCTTAAATGAAGAGGGAACCAGCAAAGAGCAAAAATTACAACCAAGCAGAATACAGTTTTCGCCACTTCTCGACGCTAAAGGAAAGTGAAGAGGAAAAATTCAGTAAGTTTAGTGTTTTTGCACTAGTTAAAACAACTACACAAGAAGGTAAATAATTCAAAGATGAGCCAGGAGAATAGCCCCTCACAGGAGGCCTGCCTCTCCCATATTTGGAGTGCAACTTTTGCATCAAGGGCTTGCTAATGACGTTTTTAAGACAGCTGTCAGGAAGCGACGATGGCCTCAGGCTATTAGGCCAGGACAGATTTTATATGCCAGGATATAACCTTTGGGGAACTGGCTGCAGGTGAGTCAACGCTGTGCTGAGTGTGAGCAGTGTGTGCAACTGTGTGCCGTGTGCTTAGGTGAGTGGGGGCGAATGCAAGGGGGAAGGATTAGATAAAAGCCCAGTAACAGGTAACTAATAAAAGCATGGCAGACAGGTGACTGAACACAGCAGGAGAATGGAGAAATCTACAAAGACATCTGTAAAACAAAACAGCTGTGGGGAAACAATAGAAAAAGCAATGGCAACATGTTTTCTCCTTTTCCTGATCTTGAAACTAACTAGCTAGCTTTTTGTTGTTGTTGTTGTTGTTGTTGTTGTTTTTTATTTGCTTATTTGAGCCAGGGTTTGCTAGGTTGCCCTGACTGATCTTGAACTCAGAGACTTATGGGATCTTCCTTCCTCAGCTTCTTGAGCCGCTGGGACTACAGGCATTTACCATGATGCCTGTTTTGGATTGTTTTTAAAAAAATTCTTTTTTTTTTAATGAGACATAGTTTCCAAAGATTATTGCTTTCAAAAAAGGATTCAAGTTAAAGATTATCATTGGTGATGATTATGAAAGGGGAACGTGCAGATCCTGGACTGACTTCAATTGAAGGTTTGCATAACTTTGAGTTGCTCAAGATCAGAGAGAAACCATATGTTAGGAATTCTCTGTAGCCAAGCATGGTGTGCATTATGGTTGCGTATTATACTGCACACAATTAAAAGCCTAAGTAGGATCATAAAATGCGACTCGTCCGTAAGTGGCATGTTAATATCAAAATGAAACTGACTGAAAACAGGATTTGGAAAGATCGTGCTGGCTCAACATTATTGAAGCCTGTAACATTAAGCATGGAAGCCTACAGTAAGCCTACATGATTATTTGAGCCATTCATAAAGATTTGTGACAGGGGTCGCAAACTGTTGACCTAGCCCAAAGAACTGAGCAAGTTCTATAATCTTTTGTAGCTGGGATATGGCATCAGAGTGATAACAAAACATTCCAATCTATAGGAACGGGGGAGTTTTAAAGGGTCATTTGATGTGCACAGAAAGATAGTGTGCCCAGAAAAATTGAAAGGGAAGAATTAAGTTTACTTTCCCAGTGCACAGTCTTGAGTAAGTTAACTCTTAAAAAGTATATTAATACATTGCAACAGACGGTGTGCTATTTACCTAAACAACATCTATCCTGTTTTCCTTATTATGAGACACATCTTTAATTTTGTTATGGAACAGGTCACTTCATCTATATAGTGACCTGACACAGTTTTAACAGTTAGCTTTAAGGTAGACTTGTGTGTATTACCGGAAAAGTTGTCCACAAGTGTGCATGTGTTGTGACTGTGTTTGTGTACTTCTTTGGTGCACACACACTAATAATGTTCTATAGCTTTTTCCTTCTTGCTGCCTGAAAATTAGATATGAAAGTAGATCTGAGCCAGACATGGTGGTGCATGCCTATAATTCCAGCACTCTGGGAGGCTGACACAGGAAGATCTCTAGTTCAAGCCCAGACTGAGCCACTTAGCAAGACCTTGTGACAAAATATAAAATAAAAAGGGCCTGGGGATATAGATCAATGTGAAGCATCCGGTTCAATCCTTAGTACTGGGAAAAAAAAAAAAACAGCAGAATTTCCAAGCAAAAGTAGGCGGACAGTCCCATCTTCTAAGAGTTAAGGAAAGATCAGCAAAATAGCAGACGCATGGCCCCTGAGCCCTTGACCAGTGAAACAACAATATCTGAATGTTTTTCAGTGGGAGAAAGATCAATCCCTACTTGGTTAACTAACTCACTCTTACTTTGCGTTTTTTTTTCCCAGCATTTGGACACGATTCCTCACTGATAAAATTATTGTCATTATAAGGAAGAACAATTGGAGACAACCACGTAAGTAAGAACAGGAGCCCTGTAGAATACTAGTGTGAGTGACAAGACTTTCTGCCCTAGCAATCCCATAGTTCCACTGAATATTTCCAGCCAACTTTGTTACTGCTTTCAGAACTTATTGAAGCTTTGAGCATAGCTAAACAAATACCAGCTTCATGAGGACCAAATCTTGGTCCTCATTTAGTTGAGCAAATCCCTTAACCACTGGTATAAGTTGACTGCTCCTAGCATAGACAGGCAGGAGTACAGCACAAAAGACACTGGAATTTTTTTATTTTATTTTAAAGAGAATAAAACAAAACAAAACAGAATAAAGCAAATCAGAACAGAACAATGCAAGCAATACATGACTTCAAAAAAAGACAACAGAAAATCAACAATGGCTACCATAATGTCTCTCATTTTCTTTAAAATGGCTGTCAATACCATCACACACAATAAAATCAAACAAAACAAAACAGAACAAAGCCAATCAAAAAGAAAGAATGAAAGCATTACAGGATTTCAAAACGGGATAATAGCAAATCAACAATGGCTACCATAATGTTTCTTGTTTTTGTCAAAATAGCTGTCCATACCTTCACACACAATAAAGTCAACCATACAAATAGACTAAAACCAATCAAAACCAAAGAATGAAAACATTACAGGACTTCAAAACAAGATAATAGGAAATGAACAATGGCTACTATAATGTCTCTTGTAGTCTTCAAAATAGCTGTCCAAGCTATCATATATAATAAAATCAAATAAAACAAAACAGAATAAAACCAATCAAGACAAAAGAATGGAAAGCATTGTAGCACTGCAAAACAAGATAATAGGAAATCAACAACGGTTACCATAATATATCCCATTATCTTCAAAATAGCTGCCCATACCCTCAGACACAGTAAAATCTAACAAAACAAGACAGAATAAAACCAAACCTAACAAAATTATGAAAACAATACAAGAATTCAAAACAAGATAACAGGAAATTAACAGTGGTTAGCTCTTTTCCTTTTTAGGCGTTTCCTCCACACTGGAATGTTTTTAAAAGTTTTAAAAACACTGCATAAATGTGAAGCAGCTTATTATTATTGTTATTTATTACTGCTATTGTTCTCACTCCCTATTTAATTATTTTTAGAGCAGGTATTACTCAGAGATTAAGAAGACTCAGTAACGGTACTAATGCAAAAATCAACATTTTGAATATTCTATTTACAAATCTTTTCTAATTAACCACCTCACTGCAAGAATAAGAATTAAATAATTGCTTAGTATATTCGCATCTGAAGCATCTGAAACATTCACAGCTGAACGAAGTCATACTAAAGTTGACTAATGTAATTGGCCTGCTAAATGTCAATAAAAGGTAATAGTTGCCATTTATGTGACACATTAGAGTTTACACGGTACACGCATCCACATTAAGTCTCTCGATTCTCACAATAACATGGATTCATACATTATTATGTCCAATTTACAACTGAAGAGCTGAAGCTCAGAAAAATCAGTGTGTAACTGAAAAGAGTTGAGAATGAAGAATGATGCTTGTGTATGATAATCATATAGATCAGATTTACAGACCCCATCGACAACACCCATTAACTTTGGTGTGCTTGGATGTTCTCATGTATTCCTCCACTGTGACTGAAAACTGACTTGCATACCTAGCTTTACTCATTGAAACTATAAGTTGATATTTGCTGAGTACCTACTAGGAATTGGGTACTACTAGGCACCTAACATGCCTTAGGTAATCCCCATAATGTATTAGTACATACACCTTATGAAAAACTGGAAACTTGGAGAGGATAAACAATTTGCCCAAGGTCACATAGCCAAGAAGTATAAGAATCAAGTTTTGCTTTCTACAGCTTGAAACATTATTATTCTGTTTGCTGCCAAAGTTTAGGTCCCTACTGACATGTTCAAATTCTTTCTAGAACTTTAAACCCTCCAAAATTTTATCTCTTCCCACGTACTCAATCCTATTTTGAGTCTTTTATGATGCTTTAATAATCTCCTTTTCCTATTCCCCAAATGGACAGTGCCCATTCCATGTTCTAGCAAGATTCTATCCCTTCCAACAGAAATAGTGTCTGTCCTCCTCTATCCCATTAAATGCCATTTACCCTCCGAAGCCTGGTTCAATAAGCCTGGATCAATCCTCCTCATTCATGAACAGTTTTAGCATGATTCTATCTCACATTCCTTCCAGATTTCTATGGTACAAGGTATTTGGACCATACTTTATCATTCTGCTTTCTAACTGTTTCGTGTTTGTGTTTTATTTCTACAACTAGACTGTAAAGCTTGCAAGGGAAGCTTGCTTCTCTCTGTCTTGGCATAATCCCACGCCCAAATAATGTATAGACACCCACATACACATGCTCAATACACTCTTGGCAAACTGAATGAATAGTTCTTCTCCCTTTGGACCCAGCCTTCAGGGCCATCTGATTTGTAGGCGGGCTCCCCAGTTCCCAAAAAGAATTTCTAAAGTGTAACTATAAAAAAGTTGCAAGACAGTATTTTTATTTTTAGAAAACCAGGCAAAATCTGCTATATATAGTATGGTCATGAGTCAATTAAGGACAAGGATATGACATGAGATATGCACAGTTAGGCAGTTTCATCATTTTGCAAACACCATGGGATATACACTTAGACAAACCGAAATGGTAGAGCCTGCTGTATACCTAGGCTCCTTGGTACAGTCAGTTGCTTTTAGGATACATACATGTACAGCATGATGCTGTCTTGAGTACTGTAGGCAACTGTCACATGATAGTGTTTGCATGTCTAAACATCTCTAGGCACAGAAAAGGTACAGTAAAAATACTAAGCAATGAGAATTTTTTAGCTCCATTATAATGCTATGGAACCACTGTCATATGTGCAGTCTGACACTGACATACTGTTATGAAGTAGAAGACTGTCATCCTCCTCATTTTGAGTCTTGGCCAAGTATTCAGATTTTTTTAAAAAAAAGTTATTTTTCATTTTTCATTTTTATTTTCTTTTAGTTTTTTTGAGAGAGAGTCTCACTACATATAGCTCAGACTGGCCTTAAATTTACTATGTAGACTGGGGATTTAGCTCAGTGGCATAAGTGCCTGCTTGGCAAGTGCAAAGTCGTGAACTTGATCTTTGCTACCAAAAAAAAAAAAAAAAAAAAAAAAAAAAAAAACCCAAAATACCAACCCCCCAAAACACAACAACAACAAAGAAAAAAACCTCACTATGTAGCCTAAGCAGGCCTGAACTTGCAGCAATTATCCTGCCTCAGCCTCCCAAGTGCTGGGATTACAGGCATTCACAATCATGCCTGGCCCTTGGGCAGGTATTCATGACTGTAACAGACTTACCTGTTTAAGATGTTCACTGAGGGCAATTCTCAAGCTGCCATTTCTTCGGTTTAACATCTCGCAGGTCATGAGGGTGTAAAAGATTGCAGTGCATACCAGGGGCATGCAGAAGTAGAAGCCGAAGAGCCACCAGTCCTTTGCGTCTTGGTAGAACTGTCCAGTGAAGAAACACAAGAGGAAGTGAGGGACATAATATAGAAGTTAAATACGCCACGCCTCTGATAGCTTCACAATCTTTATTCTTCAAGATATATGTGCATATTCATGCACATGCTTGCAGTAAAGGGTTAGGAGTGGTGCTTAAAACTCAATAAACTTTGAAACGTCAGCAATTATCCTCTCTTTATAACAGCACAAGAAGAAACTGTATATTTAAAAAATATCCTGAGAAGGGCACATTTTTATAAGCTGAAGTTGGTTTCAATTATACACCAAAAGAGACCTTATCAATAAAAGCGATTCTCCTCCAAAGTTTATAAATCATGATTTCAGACATGTTTGTTATCTTTGTTTATTGATGAGCCTCAAAATTTTGCTAGTGCCTGGCTGACTTTTGCTTATTGTGGTTCAAATGTACTCAATGTAAATATCTTGTTTGGAAACAGCGAAGATTATGAATAGCTTATCTGTGTAGCTTTAGTTAAGGGGAGCTAACCCTTTGCCTGGTATGCCTGCTATGTGACCCCAAACTCAGCAAGTTCGAGCCATCAGTAACTGTATTTCTTCCCTCTGCCACATGGAAACTATTGAGGCAGCATACCTTATCTGAAGGCCTTCTTAGCATTATCTCCCTGTGGGTAAGACTTTGTAAATACCGAGATTATTCAGTTTCACGTCTTTTTCAAGGAGAAGACTTAACACCCTATAAAAATGAAAGATGGTCATGGTATCTGAATTCTTCCCACTAAATTAATCACAAACTTGGGAAGAAATGGTTTTTCCTTTCTGATGATGTTTCTCCAGATTGTTTATTTAGTAAAGATGCAGCCTCCTATAATATCCTAGTTCCCACAGTAAAAAAAAAATAACTATGCTGAAAAACTGGATAGTTTCTGAATATAGAAAGGAGCCTACTGGGCTACATTTACAATATGTCTGTTAAAATAATCTAAAAATGGTTCCTGAAGATGAAAAGTTCAGTCTGGGGTTCTAACTATTTTTATGCCACAGACCCCTTGGGAGGTCTGTTGAATGTTATGATTCCTTCTGTGAACAATATTTGTACATGCATAAAATAAAATAAAATAAAATAAAATTTAAAAATGATTATAGTAGAATCAATTACATCAAAACATAGCTATAAAAATACTAAATATAAAATTCTGACATAGCAATATATTTATCAATAAATTAAATATCTAACCCATTGACAGCTCTAATAGTTACTAGAATGTTGAAGTAATGATGAGCGTAATTGATATCTCAAGATCATACAGTGTGATGTGGTGTGAAAATGTCTGTTCTCTCTATCGGTGACAAAGTTACGGTACTCTTAAATACTGTTGTGGTTTGTTGCTCACCTTCAAATTGAAGTAAATGATAAATTTCAGTTAGAAGTTAGTGAAAACAAATACAAAATTTCTTCCCCATCTAAGCTGACAGACCCCTTAATTCTATCCTCATGCTATGGACAAACTTTCAAAGGAGTTAAGTTTATTCAAATCTGCTTATACACATACTTTTCTGCACCCATCACATTGCAGGAGGATTTCAGTCTTGAGTTTAAAAAAATCAGAAGGATTCTGCCTTTTTGTGTTTTGAAATGCAACACAACACTCCTTTGAGCCTTCTGGTCCTCCCTGGTAGCCCCTTCTTCCTGTGGCATTGCATGGTGGTGCCAACGACTCCCCCCACCAGTACTGCAAAGGGTCTGGAAGTTGACCCCTGAGGGGACTGGATGGAGGCTCCACCCTCTCCATGGAAGAGGCCTGCAGAGCAAGGGGTCACACATTTCTTTTGAACTGATATCACTAGCAAGGATTGGAAGAGGCCTCTGATCAGACTAGAGGAGAACAAAGTTGGGGAGAAAACAGTAGACAAAGGAGAGGAAATAGAACTAGAAAAACAAACAAGCAAACAAACAAACAGCACTTTAGACTTGGAACTTTTAAGATATTATCAGCTCAACTCATACCCTTTTCTGCAACTCTCGATGCCACCCTGGCTGGCACGGTGTCACCCTTTACTCGAACAGTTAAACAGGAGAGTCTATGAAGTAACTTATTTTATTTTTCCAGCTATAGTGATCATCTTTTCACGGTGAGACTCTTTCCTCTAGTGTTTTCCTCTAGTGTTGATTGTGTGTTTACAGTGCCCAAATCCTGATAACCTCCTGCTTTTCTTTTTCACTGTGAATACTGACTTAATTAAAAAGCCAGCAGATAAACAGAAGACTTCAATTTTAAGCTTGCCATTTGGGCAGTTTTCATGAGCCCTTTACAATTTTAAAACAAGAATTTCCAAGCAAGATAACCGATCAACTGCAAAACCACAAATTTTGTGAATTTTCCAGTTTGGGAAAGAATACCTTGAGATGTCTGTAAGTGATTACACGTGGAATCTGAGCTGTACAATGCTTACATCAAAGCACTAAATTATGCTGATTTAAGAGAAATAGTTATCTTTTTGCTTCTCCTCCTCAGTACACATGTAACTAGTTTTGCGAAAGAAGAATGCGTTTTTAGCATGTTTCCCAATACACTCAGCATGTGCTTAAGCTTTTCAGAGAAACATTAATATGACCAGGTGTGCCAAAACATAATTGAGTTTACTGAACTAAAATTGTCTTTTAAAAAGTTCTGCAATTTTATATTATTTGTGTATGAGATCTAGAGTCCATATTAATATATGTATATGTAAGTACCATTCTCTATCCAAATAGCATAAGCATCCTCATGTCTGCCAGACAGAACTTGTACTGTGTTTCTTATTGCTGAAACAAATAGCATTGTGTGCATAAACATCTAGTTCCTCTTACTTAATAAATTAGTTGTAGAATTCTTAGTTTGGTGCAGAACAACAGTTGTGTCTGAAATTATGCTAAATATAAGAGTAAAAAGTAGAATCAAGCCAAGTGTGGTGGCACACGCCTGTAATCCCAGTACTTGGGAGGATCGTTTGAGTTTCAGACCAGGCTGGGCTACAAAGTGAGTGTATGGCCAGCCTGAACTGTATAATGAGACCCTGTCTAAAAAATGACAAAACAGCAACAGCAGCAACAAAAACAAAACAAAACAAAACAAAAAAAGAAGTAGAATCATTAATCTTCTCACTGTAAAACTGGTTTACCATCTTCTTGTCCTGCATCTGTAGAATGTTTGACTGAACTGACAGGAAAGCACCTCTGGCATTGTGGAGATGTTAAAGAGTTTTAAGATGGTGAGGTATAAAGACCTCCTCCACCATCCCTCACCAATTCCTTTTGATTTTTAAATTTAAAAAGTTAAATGTAGTAGATTATAAAATCCATTGGTACCTCCATGAACTTGGATGTGGCGTTGAGCATACAGGTTTTGTGTTGTGCTCCCTTGTATTCAAAGGGCACCATGACAAAGCCAATTGCTTCAGGGATGGCGAGGATAAAGGAAAGGATCCAGATGGAGACAATTTCAATGGCAGTAATCAAGGGAATCCCAATTCCTTGAACACGACTCCAGGAGGCAACAGCTCTGTATCTGGAAAGACAAAGAAAAAAAGAAAATGACAAAAGATGTGGTTGTTATAGTTTATATCTAGATGTCCCCCGCAAAGCCTCATGTGATGACAGGTGGGAATTTTGGGAGGTAACTGGATCAGGAGGTATGCTACTTGTCAGTGTTTATTAGTCTACTCCTGAGTTTATGCTAAATGTGACATTGGGAGGTGAAGTTTGGTCAGAGGAGGTGGGTCACTGGGGACTTGGCCTGGAAGGGTGTATCTGTTGCTCTTCTCCCATGATCCCTCTCTGCTTCCTGCCTGCCATGCTGTGAGCAATTCTCCATTGCCTTGCTGCCCTGCCTGGACCTAGTCGACTATGGATTAAAACCTCTACAAACTGTGAGGCAAAATAAATCTTTCCTTTAAGTGGTGGGTGTTGGGTATTGTGTCTCAGGAGGAGAAAGTAACTAAGGTATGGGTGATAAAATCAAGTTGTTAGGTACTTTAAATTTATTTAAATTCAACACAAATCGTAAATGCTGAAAAGCTCCTCTGCTTGGCCAGCCATTGGTGTTTTAGAGAATTTCTGTGAGTTTTGGTGTGAAAAACAAGTGAGGACAGTAAGGGTTCCACTCATTTGGAAAGTAGGCACCTGTGGGCTTGCGTTTGAGATCTGTGCGTTAGGTCTAGTGAAGTCTCCAGAGAGCTCAGAATGCGGCAGCAACAGAGAAGTGTGCCCATGTGTTTGAACCTGGGGAGAAAATGGATGCTGGGAAAGGGACAGTGAAAGCTCCTAGTACTTTTATAGTAATATCTTATTCCCCTTTATATACTAAGAAAATTTAGTGAGTCTGTAATCCCAGAATCCCGGGAGGTGGAGGTAGGATTGCAAGTCTGAGCTTAGCCTGGGCAATTTAGTGATTTAGTGAGACCTTGTTGCAAAACAAAAATATTTAAAAAGGCTGGGGATGTAGCTCAGTGCTAAGGGCCTAGGTTCAATCTCCTGTAACACACACACACACACACACACACCACACCCCACACAAGAAAATTTGTAACATTATCTATGAAGTAGGCTTAGATGCCCTTGAGTGAATAGTAGCCTTAGATATTCCATTAGTTCTTTCTTTTAAACTCCAAATATGGTCACAGGGGATTTATATAGGTGGCAGTTTTAGTAAATGACAGTTCTGGTAAATGTCAAAGAATGATTATATTTCTCCCAGTCTAGTCCTGTGTTAGAGCATATAAAACTGAGTTGAAAATACCTTGGTTCATAATCTTTAGGGTTTATAATCCAAAAGAAAAGAATGCTTCATACAGGGTACAAGGTCTCAACATAACTAAACAATTGTGTTAGTCAAATTTTCTCTGGCATTGAGAAATTATGCTTATGTTATTCTTGTCCTTTAGGGATAATTGAAAATTTAACATTTTAAACAAAGTTTAGAAACTCTTGCTCTTTGGGGTCTGATGTGATGGTCTGATGCTAACTGCTTTTAGACTTACTATTAAGAAAAGACCTGTGATGTGGCATGGTATTTTCGTGGCTTCATTCTTGAAATTTTTGTTGCTACTGTAATGGAAAAGAAATATTTTCTTTTTATTGCTTTCACTAGGTAGAGCCAGAAGAAGGTTGTAAAATATACCAAGGCACTAGAGACAGGTGCATTTGAGTTAGCAGAGTACGCAACTTACTGTAGAAGATCAATCAGTCAAGCTAAGGCAACATAGATGCTAACCATATCCACTGGGAAGAGCCCTTATTGCTTCTATTTAGTGTACTGTCTCAGTATGTCTACACAGTATATCTGTGAAAACACAACCCCCAGGAATTACGCCACCTAATTCTTTACCAGAATTGGTTATAGACTAGAATTTATAGATGTAGGTATGTTATAATGATGTCCCATGGCATGTATCTACTTCAATTTGCTGGAGAAATGTTTTGCAAAATAGTTTTAGAATAAACGAGACCTTTGTACAATAAAAATTTCCAGAAAAATTCATATTAGCTTATAGTGGAATAAAATATAGTGATGTTTAGACAAAGAAAATTCCTTTTATGATGTAGCTGAGATTACATTTTAAAATTTATGGTTATTTCTAGTTAGATAAAAATTGCCATTTATTTTGCTTTCTGTTCCTATCTGATTTTCTTTGTTGCCTAACTGAATTGGCAGGATAATGTACAGTAAAATGAAATGGAGATAGGATGTCTCTATCTCAAGGCTGTCAAATGAGTTACATCTATTTCTTCTCTCCTTCTCTAAACTTGGTTGGGTGATTTAAATACAACACTTTTTTTTTTCTTTATTTGGTGATGGTCATGGCACTGGGAATCGAATCTAGGGATGGTCTACCACTAAGCCACACACTTAGCTATTTTTATTTTTTATGTTCTTGAGATACAGTCTTGCTAAATTGTACAGGTTGATCTAAACTTGTAATCGTCCTGTTTCTGCCTCCCTTGTGGTGGGATTACCGGTACACGCTGCTATGCCTTCATTTTGTTTTTTTTTTAAAGCCAGTGTTACTAAATAATGCAGGCTGGGTTTGAGCTCAGAAAGCCTTGAACTCATAATCCTCTTGCCTTAGCCTCCTGAGCATTGGGAATATAGGTGTGCGTCATCACTTTTTTTCATCAGAGGGTAAGAAAGCCAGATTTCTTAAGCCAGGATTTAGGGTGGAAAGTGGTTTAGGTAAATGTGGTCAACGTGTACTTTTGATAAATATATTCATAAGCCATCTCCATTTTACAATGTGCCATGAGTTCCCAGAGTGTTATTATATCCTGCTCAGTTTAGGTAACTGGCTTCCAAAGGCCTATGCAGTGAAGGCTTTCTCACCATCTGTGGAGTTTTTGGGAGGTGGTGCAACCTTTAAAAGGTTCAATTTAGTTGGATGAATTCAGGTCAGTGGTTATGTGCCCTTACAGGGGATTTTGGGATGCCAGTCTCTTTCTCTGCTTTCTTTGCTATGTACTCCTACCATGATGTATTGTGCTGCCACAGCCCCAAAAGCAAAGGGCAAACCAACCATGTACAGAAACCTCCAAAACCGTGGGCCGAAAGAGATCATTGTTTCTTATAAGTTGATTATTTCAAGTATTTTGTCACAGTAATAGAAAGTTGATCAATACACACACACACACACACACACACACAATCTAATGTAAATTCAACGGTTTTATATATGCAGAAGTAATTTGTAATGTCTAGCTTACAAAAGGATTTATAATCAGTCTTGTCCTTCATTAACTCATATCATGGAGAACTAGAATATTTTCCATTTGTCATCATATGTGAATCTTCATCACAACTTTATGAAATAATGAGGCATAAGGAATAATTAAAAGCAATCATTTGTGATACGGATGTGGGGAAAGGTGTGAAAAATATAAACTCCTGGATGTTCCAAGGTGTATTTCTATTAGAGGATTGTAACTAAGACACACATAACAAATATGCTGTTTTTACTAGGTGTGATTATGAACATCCTTCAGGTTAGAATATATATATATATATATACATATATGCAAGTGAAGAATATATATGTATGTACAACTGAAGAATATATATTCTTCACTTGCAGAAAATCTATGAGTTTAGATCTAACCACCAATTGCTATTCCAAAAATACATCCTCCTCTTTGAAATGATATCGACTTGTCCTCTGCTACATTCTCCTGTTTTTTGCCTCAGCTTACTGTCTGCTCTTTCTTATTTCCTTAGGTAGACCCTACCCTATCCCTATATTCTTAGCATGGATTTCTCCTAGGGGTTAGTCCTTGAATCTCTTTTCTGCCTACACTTTCTCAGTGGTCTCCTCCAGTTTCATACAATTAGTATCATTTGAACAATTCATATGCTGATAATGCCTAAATTTATAACTATAGTCTGGAACCTCACTTCCAACTCTACACTTGTATACTCAGTTTCCTACTTGAGAGCTGCACTAGGACATCTCATGAACATTCAGCCTGCCCAACCCAGACCTGCCGCCAAACCTGTTCATTCCCTAGTCCTTACCACCTGAGGCCCAAATCTGGTATTAGCCTTTATTCTTCTTCCATCACCCATCCAGTTCCTTTGCAGATCATACAATGTCTTTCTTCAAGATCTACCCAGATGTACAAACTTGTTACCATTTTGCCTTTTAGTATTCTGCCTGGTTTATTGCAATAGCTTTCTAACTGGCCACAGCCTACCTTGGACACAGCCAAGGGAGTGAACCTGTTAATTCAGATTAGGATTTTCTTTGCTCAACTCCTCCCAATGATTTCCTACACTCTGGGGATACCCAGAATTTCCTCAGAGTTGCTTTGTCTCTTGCAGGTCTCCACTCAGTTGATAATTTTTAAAGAAGCCTTCTCTGGAAACCTTACTTAGAATTTCTTACTTTGCACAATTACCCTGTCTTACCTTGACTTACTTTTTTCCATTTGGTGATCAACCAAATACTGAATTTATTTATTTAGTTATTGTTTACATATCTGCCCCTCCCTTTAGAATGTAAATTCCATGGGGATATTTTGTTTCCTATACTTTGAAAGATAGGTTCCGCATAAATATCTGCTGAATGAAATGTCATTTTGTTGTTTTGGTGGCTGTTCCCATACACTTTTGTCTTACTTTATTGGGCAAAGTCAGCAGTGGTTTACATTCTTAACGCTCTCCCACTTTTCAGGCGAGCCCTGAATTAGGCAACAGAGAAAGAACTAATACTTTTAGAAGCCAAGAATCAAATCATTTAAAAACAAGGAAGGGACCAGGTGTGGTAGCACATGCCTGTAATCCCAGCACTCAGGAGGCTGAGGCAGAAGGATCACTATGAGTTCGAGGCCAGTCTGGGCCACAAAGTGAGTTCAAAGCCAGCCTGAACTCCATAGTGAAACTTTGTCTCAAAAACACAAAACAAACAAACAAACAAACAAACAAAAAACAAAACCAAAAAGCCAAACAAACCCCTCCCCACCAAAATAAAACAAAACAAAAAACAAGGAAGGGCCTTGGGCTGATTTTTCTTCCCCTCATCTTTCTGGTGGGGTCCAGAGATTGGGAACACGAGGGGATGGTATGTTGTCCCATCCTCTAACTCATCTCCTGCCCTCCAGTATGGGGAGCCTGAATGAGGGCTCTGGTGCGCTGAGTCCCAAG
Source organism: Dasyprocta punctata (assembly GCA_004363535.1). Lineage (NCBI taxonomy): Eukaryota > Metazoa > Chordata > Mammalia > Rodentia > Dasyproctidae > Dasyprocta > Dasyprocta punctata. Next base: position 88,879 of record RJWM01001496.1, on the reverse strand, counting down.
GGAATCTTTTTTCATTACATGGACTCGCACCCTGCCATGTGACATGCCAAAATAAAAAGATAAATCACACATCTTATTTATATAACAATGTTTGCTATTATGTGTGACTATAAGTAGATTTTTTATAAGCTTTCAAAGCCAGAGGGATTTTATGCGTGTTTATCAGATCTTCACAGTATGGCATGGCATAAGTCAATCCATATGAAACATTTTCTGGTTGAAAAACCTTAAAAAAATTATAAAATAAAAGTTAAATTCAAGAGATACCATTTCAATAACTTCTAGTGTTTCATGACTATAAACATATTGTAGATATAGATTTTTTTTTCTCTTTCTGAATGATTTTCCTGGGTGAGTAGATTCTCTTGAGTGGAATTTCTGGATCAAAGGAATTAAAGGCAGCTAAATTACCTTGAAGGAAATTTCTAACAAGTGCCTGCTGATGAATCCTTGCCTGGATTGGAATTTATTAATTTTTCTGTAATTTTGTCAGTTCCATAAGGTAAAACTGCACTTTGGTCTTTACTTTTACCCATCTTCAGTTAGTAGCAAGTGACTATTTGTAGTGGATGAATATGAGTTATATGTCTTGTATGATAGACAATTATACAGAGGTTTGGAGGCAAAATGTTAGCAGGAAGAATTTTAAGGTGAAACCAAAAGTGCTGGAGTAAAAGAAAGCTGAGGTGAGAGGAGAGAGAGACAGAGAGACAGAGACAGAGACAGAGACACAGAGAAAAGAGAGAAGCAGGGAGGAGGGGAAAGGAGAAGAGAGGGGAGAGGAGGGGAGGGGAGGGGAGGGAAGGCAAGAGGAGGGGAGAGGAGAGGAGAGGACCTTAAATTAGGCTGGCCTGTGACTGTTTCCACCAACTGAGCACAGGCCTCTGGCCTCTAAACTGAGTAGCATGTTCCACACTGGAGGCTGAGGCTGCTGCAGTGAAATACTGAGGGGTCCTGAGACCACTCAGAGAGGGAGATGAGCTCCCCTGAGCTCAGACTTCCAGCTGTCCCTGTCAAGCTCAGTGTCAGTTGAAATCTACCAGTGACCCCAGTTGAAGCGACAAATTACAGAAGAATCCCCAAATTCCTGACCCATAACGTGGTGAAATATGATAAAATGCTTGTTTAAAACTGCTACGTTTGGGGGTAGTTATCAAAGAGAAACAGGGTAGCACACAATTAACCAGTCGCCTGATCTTGACGATAGAGTGAGATAAAACTGCATGCCATAGGCAGCAGAGCCCGAGGGAGTGAGACCCTCATCTGCCCTAGGTTGTGTTTGATTTTGTCCAGTTCCAAGCCTCTTCCTTTTAGAGCAGACACTTTTTCAGAGTCTTCACTGTTGTACAGCAATACAAAATTACAACACCAGTAAAAGTCCAATTCTAACGATGAGGCTTTTCCAGCAAACCATTTTCATGCTCTTTAAATTAGAATAATCCTTTGAGAATGTTATGGAGACCACGGAACACATATTTGAAATGATAGTTGAAGGACTGACATCTGCTTTTGAGTGTGAGGCATCTAAAACAAAGCAGCCTTATTAATGGATCTTTGCAATTTTTCCAGGTATCTAATTATACATCGCACTGGGACAGATGTTAAAAAAGTTTTATCGCTTTACAGCCTCCTTCCCCAGACATCTTTTAACTACAACTTGGATCTGTACCCAGGCCTTTTTATGGTCTGACCCTGTCATCTTCCCCTACTTTAAAAACAACTGCGAACTTCACAAAGAACAGCACTGAATTTTCCGCCCCATTCCTGCTCCTTCCTCCTTGGACTCAAAGTGACACAAACTTGTCCTTATGGATGCAGGAAAACCTACTGTAGTTTTTGATTGTTGGTAATGGCTGATTACTCATATTTTGTTGGGAAACGTTCATTCATTTTAAAAGTATACTGCCTTAGCATTAAAAAAAGTTATTTTACTAATAAAGCTGGTCATGGGTCAAAATTTGTTTCTAAATTTCTTAACTTTTTTTTTAAAATTCCTGCTTTATCTTTTTCCTAAAATACAAAGGATGTAAACTTAAAGACAAGTACAAAGTTAAATTTGAGGAAGAATTAGAAAAAGATTAAACAGAGACAAATCATGTTAAACAATGAAAGCTCTTTCTATCTGCTTTCTCTTACTGTCTTGCTTGTTTTACTCCTATTAAAAACTGATAGTAAGAAAACTACAACTTTTCTTTGATCTTACAGGATTCTGTAATCATTGAGTGACTGGTGGTGTAATAAATTCTGTAGAACTTAGACACATAGTTTCTCTCGTCATTTTCCCTCAAAATAACTTTGAAATGAGAGAAAATCATATTGTTTAAAATATCATGTACAATCATGGGAACTCAAGATTTCCTAGATCATATATTTATTCAGCTCGGACAATGAAAGCAGGGATTTGCAAAGTTCAAATTGTCTTGCAACAGGCCCTCCCCCCATTTTGCTGCTTGTTTTATTTTTTAAAAGTGATTGTGTGTGTGTGTGTGTGTGTGTGTGTGTGTGTGTGTGTATGTGTGTAGGGTATACCGCAACCAAAGGAACACTCAAAGTAAATGGTATCTTCAGGGACTGTGAATGTTTCGTTCTCAAATGTAAAACCTTCTGAAATAGAAATGTCAAATAGCTTCTTCACATACAGGTTCCAAAGCTTAAAGGGAGTATCAAATGAAATGTAAAATGGGTGAAGAATAGATCTAGAGAACAAAGAAGGATGAGCGTATTAGCAAGGAGAAAACCTCTTGGATTAAGCATGATCTTTTGTGGGAGTACATTTCAAATGGTTTATCTCCTTAGTCTAAAAGTCATCCCAGCTTTTAATGAGATACAGTCTTGGCATTATTATTTTCCTTTTTCTAATTAAGAATGACTTGCATTTCATTCTCTGTACGTGGAGTGATGTGGTGGAACATGTGGTTCACGATTCTCCGCACGTGAGATGGGGAGAGCGGGCGGCGTGGTGCGGTGACCCCACTCCAGTAATAGGAACCTGTGATCGAAGTGAGATGTCCCTCTCCTCACACTGGTGAGGCTTGCACCGAGCTTGGTTGAATCTCAGCAAGAATAACCTCTGAGATCCCCCCAGGAAGAAAGAGGGGGACAGAAGGAAAATGTGAGGATAGGCCAGTGCTGGGTCTCTGGTAGATGTGGCAAATATTTTCCCCCGCTTATTGTCTCATTCATTTATTTTTAAATTTTATCAATATTTGATCTGAATTTTAAAAATTTTATCTCTTGAAATACACTTGTAATTTTATTCAGAATTTCTATCATTCTTTTCAATTCCAGGAGGTCTCTCTTTTCTAGAGATCTAAATGGTACTAGTTTATTTTCTTCTACTGCTTTATGATTGAGTTTTACATGTTCGAGTATAGTAGCTAAGAAGGAAGACCACCTACATTTGATTACTGAACATGTGGATGGGATTAAGCTAATTTGACCCCAGCTTGCCAATCTGTGCAATGGTTATAATTATAGCATGTATCACAGTTAAGCAACTGTAGTTTCTGTGAAATATTTATATCAGGGCCTGGCACTCACTAAGATCAATAACTAGAAATTATTATAAATCTTATCATCAATAATATAATATCAGATAAGATGCCTTTTTAACATGCTTTTTTCCCAATGGCTACTATTTCTAAGAGAATCCTAACACTACTTGTAAAAGAATCTTTCCCTTTTCCCATTATATTCAAAGTGATTTCAGCCCATAGTACATGCCTGTGTACTCCAGTGCTTATTTTGGGTTTCCTATTGATTTGTCAGTGTATGCATATCTTTACCACATCATTTTAAATACTGTAGCTTTTAATAATATTATACAGGAAGAATGTATGTAGAATGCATTGTTTTTTTTCCCCCCGAGGCTCAAAATTACTTTCTTGTGTGCTTAAAGTTACATTAAAAAATTCAAGGTTGGTGATGTAGATCAGTGGGAGGGCTCCATCTTACCTAGCATGGATGAGGCCCTAAGTTTAATCCCCAACAGCGTATTATTGGCAAAATACTCTAGGTGCACATCACCCAAGCCGAAGGTTGCTACTGTCAGCAAACGTGTGAAGCAATTTTAAACCATATAGGTAAGGTTTTAAGGGTGTAAACTGTTACACTGTTCTGGATACCAACTCTTTGATTTTCTTTTTGAGGATAATGCTTTTCTAAAACCAACTGGAAAACAGAGGGAAGGAAAGACCTTACCTGTCGACGCTAAGAGCACAGAGGTTGAGAACAGTGATCCCCACGGAGGACTTCTGCAGGAAGGGGAACAGCTTGCACAGAAAGACGCCAAATTCATTGTGGTCAAAAGGCCAGCGTCCAGCCAGCAGCTGAGAAAAGGAGACACAGTAAAAAGAATTAGCAGTGCTAGCTTGGAAGACGTCAGCACTTATATTTCTAGTTACACATCCCAATTTCTAAATGTCGTATTCATTGTGCTTTTCAGCTAGCATAGTGGTGGGACAGTATTGTTCACATTATTTTTTTATTTCATGTTTCTTAGACCCAATAACTTTGGGTTCAGAAAGAAATGAAGACTATATTATAATTATTTATATATTAATATTATAACATACTATATATAATAGATAATGAACATTATGCCAATATATTATAAAGTATATATTATACATTAAATATATCACGTATATTTTACATGAAATATGTAATGCAAAATAGAGTTTGCTCTCATACAAAGTTGTCATGTTGCCTACTTTTTTTTTTTTGAGACAGGGTCTCATTATGTGGTTCAGGCTGGCCTTGAATTCACAGCAATCCTCCTGCTTCAGCCTCCCATGTGCTGGGATTACAGGCATATGCCACCATGCGTGGCTGCCTGCTTTTTAATGAGCAGCTAGGGTCATCTTCAGATTTCATTTTTAAAGTGAAATGTTCATTTGAAAACAATAGAGCAATCATAACAAAAAAGATAGTCCTATAGCTGGTTTCTCTTGATTCATTGAGGCAAAAGTTTTGTGCTAATAATTTTTTTGGATAATATTTCATGTTTACATCTTTTCTCCTAAATAATTTCTGTGAATGCAAAAAAATGCAATGTGCTGATGATTGCTACTCTCTTAAAAAAATTAATGAGCACCTAAAATTTGGGATTTTGGGTAACAGTTTAACTGAGAAGCAGGTGGTAGTCTCTTATCAAATCTTACCAAACTATGAATAAAGCAAGTCATTTCAGTTAATGGCATTGGAAAATTCTATTATCTCCTGACAAATAGCCAAAACTATAAGTGAGAGATTATGGAGAATACTGGCAAAATGAAGTGGCTGTGATGTTCTGATTTCACCAGCTGGGCAGCTCCTAAACTTAGCTTTTTCTCTATTTTCCTTCAGGGGCTGACTTTCCCCATTGCATGTGACATAAGTGACTTATCATGCAGAAAAACAAGGTTATGTGATTCTATTCTTTCATGTTGACAATTTAAAATCTTCATCCCAAGGCAAGGGAGTGGGGTGGGCACTGTCTGGGGGCCACGGTACTAGGAGTATAGTAGCTTGCTACAGTTCCTTGTGACTCACTGATATTTATCTAATTCTGTTTGATACCAGGAACATGGCTTAAATCATTTCTCTATCGGGAGAGTGACGTCCCTGCTGAATACATGATACCTTTTGAAGAGTAAAAGTGGTATTGGTTTCGTTCTAGTTTTTGCTTAGTGACTCAGTGTTTAAACTCACTCTATTCAATGGGCAACAATATCCTACAGACTTGGCAGGTCTGTTTTTTCTTCTTTTTCTTTTTTGCCAATACTTTTTAACCACAGTAACTCTCAGTTGAGCAATCATAATCTTACGCATTTTGAGAATTTAGTAGTAAGACTCAATAGTTCTATTATAATGGCTAAGACCATATATGACTGCGTTTCAAAGGCTGTCCCTTTTTAGCTTTCAAACCTATTTCTGTTCTTCTGAGTAGTTTTCTGAAGGAACCAGTTCCTTCAATCCTGTCTTGCCTCTGTTCTCTTCATCATCTCATTATAACCAGCCTAGATTGGGGTCTTCTCAGAATTTTGACATAAATTTTTATCCAAGGACAAAAATGAGTCTCTACCGAAACTCTCCCCTAAACTGACAATTTTAAGAAAGTTAACAAATAATTATATCATTGGTAAATGCTGGTTAGTTGTGTCTTGTGCAAGTAAAGACACAAAGTGTTCTTTCTGAGATAAATTACTGCTATTACACGAAAATCTGAAAATGACTTTTTATAGAATGAGTTTTTGGCCTAGAATTGTAATTCCTCTCTAAAGACAACAGAATTGTAATTAGAATATGTAGGAATTGTTAAGGAATATGCTTTGGGATAGTTGAACTGTTACTGCTGTCTCATTTTCAGAGACTGAGGATTCTGAAATAACACACGTAGAGTTTCCAATTCATTGATCTAACAAAGAGAGGGAAAAAAGAATGCTTCTTGCTTAGTAAGGGAGATTCTGAAATTCTGTGATGGTCTAAGTTATACATGCTAATAAAATGGTTCTCTCAAAACCGACCAGTGACCATGGGATTTTTCCAATCCTAATTAAATTTCTTCCTGTTTCACGCTTCCTTAAGCTCTTAATTAGAGTTAGGTTGGGGTGAGGTATGAAAGAAAAGATGTCATAGAATTGGGGCCAGCAAAAAAAAATCTTTCTTTGATACAAATAGGTATACTTGTGGTGTTATAAAAAAAATCTTTCTTTGATACAAATAGGTATACTTGTGGTGTTATTTTTCTTTGTCCTAGGAGAGAGCATTGATTCTCCTTGGGAACTGTAGACAAAGGCAAACAAAATAAATCACTGGAGGGAATTTTAAGGTATAAACACTTCATTATCTTACCTGCACCTCATTCTGAAAGGATGTACAGACAATAATTGCTCCAGTGCTGCCAGGAGAAAGTTAGGCCCTTGTCTCCAGGCAACTTTTTTCTTTTTCTTTTTCTTTTTTTTTTTTTTTGTGGCACCAGGGATTGAACTCACAACCTCGCGCCTGCCAGGGCAGGCGCTTAAGGCACTGAGCCAAACTCCCAGCCCTGATTTTTTGAGGCAGGGTTGCACTATGTAGCTCAGGCTGGCCTTAGGCTCACGCCGTAGCCCAAGCTGGCCTCGAACTCACAATGCTCCGCCTACCTCAGCCTCCTGAGTGCTGGGATTAAAGGCGTGCGCCAACACGTCCGGCTGGGGTAACTTTTTTCTTCTGCTTCTCTGGTTAAAAGCTCTTTATTAAAAAACCAGTTCAGAACATGAATGTTCCCCAAAATGTGTTGAAGGCTTGGTCCCTAGTTCGAAGGTAGTAGAACCTTTAATAAGTGGGCCCTTGAGAAAGGAAGTGAGGTCACTGTGAGAATGCACCTGGAGTGGGTACTGGGAACCAGCTCTTTTTCCTCCTCCCTCTTTGCTCCCCTCTGCTATGTACTCCCACCAGAATATGCTGCCTTGTCACAAGCCCAAAACGGGACCAAATGACCATCAACTGGAACCTTCCAAAGTGGGAGCCAAAATAAAACTTTCCTCTTTTTTGGTTTTCTCAAGCATTTTGTAGCATTCCCACATTAATTACCCAATCTTAAGTAGGACACACTTGTTTAATCTCATTCATGGAACCAATGTTGGAATAATCTTACATTTGAAGTTTCTTTTTAGCTAACTTTGTTTCAGCAGTAAATAAACACGTACAAAGAAGGGCAGCATCATGGAGGCGAATGTAGCTTATCTGTTTTTTGCTTATTTACAAAAGACATTTTGGAGCTTTGGAAAGACTACCTTTCGGGTACTTACTAGCACCAAAATTGACAATATAATGCTAAAATGGTAAAAATAATTCCATCTAAAAATTTTTTGTTTTCGTTTTTTGAGACAGCGTCTCACTGTGTAGCCCAGGTTGGCCTCAAACTCACAGTGATCTTCCTGCCTCAGCCTCCCAAGTGCTGGGATTATAGGCATATGGCACCACCCCTGGCTTGTATAACAAAACATAAGGCTCTTTCCAAAGGCCCTAAACTCCTTGCCTAAAGGCAAACATTTAAGTATTTTCTTTTAAAAAACTTCATATATACATAAAAGTGTAGGCTTTTAAAAATAATGATTGTGAACACATAGAAATAATATATTTTTTAGACAGTCTATTATGATCTCTGTTTCCTAGTGTAATTTTGTGGAAACTAAAAGGTTTTGATTTTTGAGAGTACATTTATGGAAAATGTAGACTAGAATAGGAATAAATGACTAGTTAGGATAATACTTGGATCATGGCAAAATGACTGGTTGATTTCAGTAATAGTGACAGTCTACACTTGATCTTAGCCAAAAGGCCGAGAAGCGCTACAGCGATGATCTACTACCAATGCAATGAAAGAGAAATCAACTAGTAAGACAAAGTGACAAGTCAAATTGGTTCAAAGGGTTATTCTGGAACCTTAGAGTAGTTGGAGCTTATTTTGGCCATAAAAGGGGCTATATTACATAACCCTTGTGTTTATATTTTTCCAAAGACGTCATGTAGGATTTGAATAAGTGAACGAATCCACCTAATAGATGAATCAGTGACTCCAAGTCGTTAATTTAAAAACAGTTCATATCTTCAAATTAGTATCATTTTGACCCCCAAAACACATTCATCTTGTAATTTATTTTCTATTTCAAAGTTGTTTACCAGTGTCCTGAAGTAGCATTTCCATTATTTATTTGGAAAGAAACAATACACACACTGAGGAAGTGGCACGTCAGCTTGAAGAGCGAATGTCACAAACTCTTTGCTTGGAAATCTCCTGCTCAGGGTGCAATGGGATGGCTTCCTGCTAACTGTGCCACACCGGGAGCGCTCTAGGAGACACTGCTCATTCTGTGATCTCAGTGTACATGGTGCTCTCCTGTTCTCCAGGAGACCCAGGTGAGCACCACAGAAGGAACTGCTGAGACAAGAGAGGGCAGTCTGCTGAGCATGGCCTAGATGTGTGTGTGTGTGTGGAGGGGTGGGGTACTTGGAACTGAACCCAGGCCTTGTGCATGCTAGGCAAGTGCTCCACCATTGAGCTATCTCCCCAGCCCTTTTCTAAAAATTTTTATTTTTAGACAGGGTATTGCTAAATTCCCCAGGCTGACTTCAAACTTGGGATCCTCCTGTCTCAGCCTCCTGAATACCTGGGATTACAGCAATGTGCCATCATGTTTGCTAAGCATGGCTTTTACTGAAGAATACTTGCCTTTGCTCTAGCCATGTGGACTTTTCTTCAGGTGAAATGTATTTAAGGTCCCTGATAACCAACTGAAAGCTAAAGCAACTCTAAGCACAAATTAATGTAGAAATTTTGCATTTGTGTAGTTGTTCTGGACAGTGTCCAAATTAACATCATAAAATTGACAGGCTGCTTTTTATTTTTTTAACTTGTCAGAAACAGATTTACTTAAGAACTTGTGCCATTTGATATAGTGATTAGTGCTCTGGTTTCAGAATGGCTAGCTCCAAAAGCAGCATGTACAGATGTCTGTCCCTATACTCTTTAGTAAAAAACAGAATCTTGTTTGGGACATTTCAGATACGTGCAATGTACTTGTTTATATTAGTTTTCTGGAAAATACCTTATAACCAGAAAGTAGCAAAAATGTATGAGACCAAGGGAAATTTATGCCCTAAAGATCATTACTTACAATAGGCAAACTTCTAAATCTTCACCACTGGTTAAATTTTACTTTATACCCAATGAGGTAAAGCATAGCTTTAACTAGTCTTTAAACTGTTTCATACTGAAAGCTGCTCATTAATGGCATAGTTCTGTCTAGGCTGAAATAAGATTGCTAGTTCTCAGTCTTGGCTGTATATAAGAATTATTTAGAGAGCTCTTAAAAATTCTAGCACCTGGACCATGACCCTAGACCAGTGCTTATCAACCAGATGTATTTCTGCATTCCCAGGAGACATTTGACAATGTCTGAAATATTTTTGGTTATTACAACTAGGAGGGGATGTGACAGAGAGGCTGACAATGCTGGTAACATCTTGCAATGCACAGGTCAGTCCCCCAACCAATAATCATCCAATTCAAAATGCTCATACTGCTGAGATTGAAAAACTCCTTCCCAGATCAATTTAAATCAGAACTTCTGGAGTTGGGATGCAAGCATCAGTTGTTTCCAAAGTTTACCAGGTCATTGCAGGGGACAGGCTAGGTTGCCAGTCACTGTTCCGGTGATAGTGTGGTTCTCAAGATTGAGCAGTGTCAGTAACCCATAACATTCTCTGAAACATAGATTGCTGGGCTGCATCCCCAGAGTTTCTAACTCACAGGTCTAGGGTGGGGTCTGAGAATCTGCATTTCCAACAAGTTCACAGGTGGTGCTGATGCTGTGGTTCACCAACCACACTTGACAGTGACTACTCTAAAGGCTCCATTGTCAGCAAAAATGACTGCTGACAGCCAGATAATACAGGATGTCTTAGTTACTTTTCTCTCGTTGCTGAGACAGAATACCTGATGCCCAAAATTAGGGAAGGAAAGACTTATTTCTTATAGTTCTCGGGGGTTTCAGTCCATACTCAGTTGGCTCCAAGGCAGCCTGGCATGGTGGGGCAGCTGTTCATGGCTGCAGCCAACTGCAAAGTACACAGATCAGCAAGAGAGAGAGGACATGCCTTCCTCCCGCCCTTATACTGTAAGTTGACCCCACCCCTGGGAGGGTGCAACACTCACATCACCAATCCCAGCGCCAGACAACAAACCAATCACAAATGCCTGACTCAGCCCCATCCATGATTACGTGAGGCCTTGGGGTGGGGGACACACAGGATCAAACCCATACACAGGATGAACAGAAGTGTACAGTGCATGAGAAAGAAAAAAATCTGAATACCCTGAGGTAATGAAGTTTGGATCTCATTTCCCTTACATTCCAGTAATCCCTAGAGATATCAGTACATAAAAGTACAGTCTAATAGTAGGTCATCTAGTGTCTTGGGCTTCACCATCCTGATGCTACCTTTCTTTCCTCATATTTAGGGCAGGTTATAAACTCATAAGACTTAGGTTCCAGGACAAGTTTTACCTGTTGCTATGTGACCCACTGTAAGTCTTTGTTTCAGTATTAGCAAAATGGGAGTGGCTCTTATACCTGACACAACAGTATGATGGCCATTTGGGAAGCTTAAGAAGGACAAAGCAAATGAGAGAATTCTAAAAACTGTATGTGTATCACACAAGTGTCAGTTATTTTGAACTGCTATAATTTGTGATCATAAAATGTATCATTTATGCATGATTTAATAAAAAAGTATAAAAAATAAAGTATGATATAAAGGATTCCTCTTTTTATCTATCCCAGATGTTATATTCTGCTACTTAATTCCATTATTTAGGCATTATTTTTGTTATTGTCATAGCATCTTAAAATGGTACAAATAAAACTAGTGGCACATTTTCCTTTGTGCTAACTTTCCTTCCACTCTTTCTAATGAAGCTCCTCTTCATCTCACTCCACCCATCCTAGACATGAAGGAGAATTTATGGTTACAGTCTGTACTAGCTGAAAGCTTCATAGTTAATAAAATGTGCTTTTCTTCTCAACACAAATTATTGCAGTTACTTAGAATTGTACATGAGTAACAAGGAACCACTCTTCAAGAAGTGTGGTTCTAATATTTTCTTGCTGGTAGGGGAACTGGGATGCAGACACTGGTACATAGTTGCATCAGGAATAAACAAAAACATCTTCCAACCTCACATACTGAGATAATTACAAAGCCTGTGATGTCTGGATATGCCTTTAATGAGAACGTCCTCTCTGGCTATTGCAAATTTCAAATCAGATACTATAAAATAAACCACTTTGCATGACTGAGAATGGTTTTTACTCTTCCACTATGTTTTAACTGCTCCAGGGTTGAGGTAGGGCTTTCATGCAAATTTAATAAAAGCCATGGCTTCTACACTATCCAGACACTTTTTCCCTTGTCATGCTCTTGCATCTTGGCCATGCCAAGAATTTGGAGTGTATGACAAATTCAGAGCACAGCAGTAGTTCCATAAATTTTCCCAACAGGCCCTAAGTGCCCTCAGTGACCTACAGGATGGGGAAACCCTCCTTTTAATTAAAACCAGTGACTTGGCATAGGAGTTAAGAGTGTGGGCCTGAAGCTACTCTTATCAGATTGGATTGGATCTGAGCTCCTCCATCTCCCTGACCTATGACCTCTGCATGGTAGTTAACCTCTGTGCTCCCAGTGTCCTCCTCTAGAAAATAATGGTCCTCAGAGGATTACCAGGGGCAACAGAAGAGGCAATAAATTTAAAGGAATTTGTAGAAGAAAAATTCCAGAAATGTGAGTCATAACTATGTATCAAGATCTACCTTTTGTCCTGTTTTTCTAATGAAATGGTGTGTTAGCTTTCTGTTACTGTGACACAAAATTCAAGGTAATCAAATTATCAATAGGAAAGGCATATTTTGGCTCATGGTTTCAGAGGTTTCAGTTCATGGTTACTTGACCTTATTGCCTTTTAGTATGTGGCACCACTGTAAGTTATTGGTTGATATGAGTATTAAATGAATTACTACATTCAAAATAGTTACATCAGGGCCTAGCACATAGAAAACCATAAATGTTGATTTCTGTAAGGGATAGATTCTGAAGATTTCCTTCTTGCTACTCTACATTTAGACTGGAAAACATGGAACGGTTGTTAACACTTGCTATCTGTACCTTTAACTGTTGAATATTCAGTGTTTCAATTTTTGCTGGGGCCTTAACTTTCTGGATTCTAAAATGTAAGAATGCTAAGAAAATCACAGTGGAAGAGAGAGAGGGAAGAAGAGTGAGGCAGAAAGAAAGCAAAGAGAAGGGAGCTGGAAAGCGAGAAGGAACAATAGAGAGAAAGAGAGAGAAACTTCTTAAAATTTGAGTTTGAAAGTCATGAAGATTTTTTTACTTAGAAGAAAGACCTGTTGACCCAAGATATGGGCTTCCCATCTCTGAGAATTTCAGTAATCTGAAGTTTGGAATTCAATGGAATATTTCTTTTAAATAACTTTGTTGGCAGTAAGAATACTAATCTAGATGCAAAGAACTTGATATTTTTATTAGCACTGCAAGCATAAAAGCAAGGAATCATTGGCTGGAAAGAATAAAATTTTAAAGCAGAGAATCAGGTATCCTCAATATTGAAATTACAATCATGAATGCTGAATGAGTGTGCCAATACTTAAAAGTGTAGTTCATAGTAGAAAATTGATTTATGTCAGAAAGAGAAAACCTCATCTCCTGAATGGAGAAAGATTTCACATGTATGCTGTGAGTGGGGCCCTATGTACTTTAACAAAGTGCAAGCAGAGTTAATTATTACAAGTGAGTGCGCTGACTGGGACACTCAAAAAAGCCTAAAATCTAATGGAAGTAGTTTATTAGAACGTATCAGTGCTTATTACAAAGAAGCAAGCAAAAAAAATACAAGGCAGAATAAAACAATACAAAACAAAATGAATGAACAGAGATTCCCCAACATATAAACAGTAGTCACTCCCCAGTTATCAGTGATCAATAGAAAAAAGGAAACCAAAAGCAATTTTGAGAGCTAACTACTGATGTAATGTATAAATTCTCAAGAGCATGAGCTGGTTTTTTATTGTAAAGAATGTCATGTGGTCACAATTATCCTGTGTGTGCATGGAAACAAGGAGCCCTTAAAGATATGGTATGCAGCATGAAGAAAATGATGCCATATGTGTGCTTTGGGGTAAAAAAATCAGAAAACAATGCTGTAGCTGACATATGACAGTAAAGAAGATTGAGGTGATTTTGAATATTTAATAACAGAAATTCATTAGAAAATAAAACTTCACAATTCATGCCCTTCACAGGAAATGCCCTTTTCCAAAGGAAAGAAAAATCTAAAAATATGTCTAGGTGATAGGGAAATAGAAACTCTATAATGCTGTTCAGAGCGTGAGATAATAGAACTATCAAGGAGGCAGTTTGGCAGTATCTGTGAAAGCAAACTATAGTAAACCTGGGATGCAGGAATCATATGTATGGGAAACTTCTCATATTTAAAAATATGATATACACATAAATATATAATCATAGTATTGCCTGTAAAAACAAAGTATTGATACAACTGATTATATAAGCCATGACACCCTTGTATGTTGGGATACTGTGAAACTGTAAAAAACAGTGAATTATCTTTTTACTTAGATATTCAAAGACCACTGGGGTATACTTACAAATAAGAAAAGCAAGGTGCAGAAGTAGGGACCTAAGAAGAGTATACATTTGGATTTGCTTTTTTTCCTGGTGTTGGGGATTGAGCCCAAGTCTTCATGCTTATTAGGCAAGTATTCTACCTTGAAGCTACACCCCAGCCCCAGATTTTTTCATATTGGCATGGAGAAATAGTGGAAAGATACAGAGAAATTACATAAAGGTAGTTCTTGTGGAGGTTGGGGTGGAGAAACCGGGGAGGGGGGGTGGTCAGGGCCTGGTTGAGGAGTAAGACTTTTCAATATATACCTTTCTGTCTTTTCTTGATTTTTACTCCATAGGAATGCATTCTGATTTCAAGAGGATTTCCCTGATTTATTGAATGCCAAAGGCAATACACAGGTGAGCACATCCCATGCTAGTGTAGGAACTGCCCCTGCAAAGGCATGTCTTTAGTAGAAAAGAGGTAGTCTGAATAGAATGGGGGATGTATCAAAAAATCACAAAATCTAAACAGTGATCAAATGCCATATATTGAGCTCAAAGGCACTTACTCTTCTCCATTCATTCATTTACCCAAAATCCCTGACTATGTACTATCTTCAGTCCTAGTCCAGCTTTCTCTTCTTGGCTATTTCCATAAAGAAATTATCGCTTCACAATAGTTCATTAGAATCACTGCCAAAAAGTGTAAAGAATTTCAAAACCGTAGGAGAGGTGGATTCAGCTATGGCAACTGAGAATCTGCCTCTGTTACACTAGGTTGCAAAGAACACTGGTTTTGATGAATGCATCTTTAAAATTATAAATAGCTCAGTATTCTGGTTTTCCAAGGTTCTTTTATATAGGTGGAACTATAGATGTTGACTCCTCTTATTCTGACTCTATGCTCTCTTCTTCCCTTTCAGATGTATTTCAGATGTCTTCCATGTCCCGGCTCAATGACACAGTCTCTAAGAGCTGAGTCCCCAGGATGGAGTGCCACTACTCAACTCTGCTTTTCTGCCTTCATCTCCTCTAGCTCTTGCTTCCTTTGCCTCAACATCTGGAAAGGTGTCATACATGCAGAGAATGTCTCCCTCCCTGCCCAATGCATGTACACCCATAGTGCTTAACAATGAAACACCAAAGTTTTCCCCTACTTTTTCGTTTGTGTCATGGACTTTCTTCCATTATCAAAGAATCAGTCCCTAATCATTTTAGCAATCTTTTTAGAGAGAAGAAAATTCACCTATTTTTAGTGAGAACTATGTAATTTAATTGCTCCATTCAAAGAAATACTAAGTTTAGTGATTCTTCTATAAAATAATCCCAAGTGACTTTTAAAAATCAATTTAATATCCTGGGAAAGTAATTTTGTTTTAGTACAAACATTTCTTAAAATAAATGGAAAGTTCATCTTTACCTTATTTTCCTTTTTTTAAAACTGAAACATGATTGCCTATCCAAAAATCTAGTCATCTAGTTTAATATTATTCTTACTTACTTAAAAGGCAATGTAATAAGCACACTTAAACAAATACTAAGGAGTTTAAAGATCACTCAGTTTTGATCTTAAAATGGTGATTCATCCAACAGGTTTCAAGGGCAACCCCCAACGAAGCCACAACATTTGCTAACATAAATGGGGAAGAGATAACAATCAACTAGCGCTTTGACTACTCTAGTTGATGAGAGCTGGTCCATTAGGGGTACACCTACTTTGCGTCATCATGCCATGAGATGTGCCCTTCAGTACTTATTTTTTCTTAAAAAGATAAAGACTTGAGTAATCAAGTGATTTTTTCAAGATTAATGACAAAACAATTTTTATTTATTTTTCATTACTTTGGGGGATACCGGGAATCAAACTCAAGCCCTCATACTTGCCAGGTAGGCGCTGCACTGTTGAGCTATATCCCTGGCCCCCAAAACAAAAAAAGTTTTTTTTCACTTTTAAAATGCAAAACAGGAAAAAAGGTAGAAGTAATACAGAATTTCAAAAACAAAAGTAAGAAATCAATACTAGCTAATATATTCATATTGTTATCTTAGAAGTGGTTGTTCAAGTTATGAAATCTAGGCATAAAAAAATCAGAGAATCAAACAATGACAACACAAACTATTCTTTCTAATGAACTAACAGAGAATTAGTAGTAGAGTTATCTATCTTGCATAGTTATACATACATACAGTTATATGTATTATTATTATTATTATTATTATTATTATTTTTTTTTTTTGCGGTACTGGGGATTGAACTCACAACCTCGCGCCTGCCAGGGCAGGCGCTTAAGCCACTGAGCCAAACTCCCAGCCCTGGTTTTTTGAGGCAGGGTCGCACCGTGTAGCTCAGGCTGGCCTTGTGCTCGCGTTGTAGCCCAGGCCAGCCTCGAACTCACAACACTCCTCCTACCTCAGCCTCCCGAGTGCTGGGATTAAAGGCGTGCGCCACCACGCCCGGCTAGTTATATGTATTTTGAGCACTTTATTTCCCTTTCCTTGTTACAATATCTATTGTACATTTTGGATCTTATTACACTTTCAGTTTTTTAAAAATTATTATTTATTTTTTACACTAGGGAGACAATCTGATATTTACAAATGTGAGTCTGATTTATTTCACTTATGAGTGTAGTATAGTCTCGAGTTGTCTCAGGTTGCCTCCATTTACCTACAAAAACAATTTTTATAAAGAAAACATTTTGATATCTTGAGATTATGCCCACTTACTTTTTGGGCTTGCGGCACAAACCATTTAAAAATATCAGAGGTTATGAGGCCTTCTCCACATCCAGTGGCCCTCTCTGGGACAAGAAGGAGACAGACGAGAGGAAGGGATGGAAGACAGAGTGGAGCAGTTGCTGTGATGCCCACAGGTTGACAAACCTTTTCTGTAAATGGCCAGATGGTCAATTATTTTTGGCTTTTTGGGCTGGATGGTGCCTGGGTGCCTGTTGAAATTACCCACAAAAATCATCACAGAAAATATTTAAGTGATGGGTTTGGCTGTGATCCAATAAAACTTGATAGGTGGGACAGCTTAGACTCGTTCACAGTAGTCTGGGCCACAGAATTGGATAGGAGAAGGTGGGAGGGGTGAGTGACCTGCAAACTGGGTCCTGGAATGAGCACCTTAGTGAACAGTACTTCCCCTTTGGAATTTTCTTTTCCCTTGTGGTAATCCAGTAGTTGGAGGCAATTTTGAAGTCACTCCATTAAAAAAAAGTCAGTTAAAATATTGTTATTGAGCTCAAACATCTCCCCGGAATAAAAAGCAGAAAAAGTTTCAATGGTCACCAAAGTTTAAATTCCTATTCATAAGATGGGAAAAGTGAGTGGTCAGAGAGTTCACACAGTTCTAAATGCCACTGACTATGTGGCCAGCAGATTTGATAAATAAAATTTCATTTTTAGGAAGCTGCAATGCAATTTTTTTCTGATGACATTAGGAGGAATTTGCCTTTTAGATCTGCCTTCTCACATTACAATTTGGTAAATTCCTACCACCAATCCTCCAATATGCTGCCAATCTTGTAGTAATAATGTAGTAACCAGATTACAACTAAACCTGGAAGTTTGCAACTAGCAAACCCAGGATAATGTCATTTCACAAAAAATAAGCTCAGAGAGATTGTTTGAGAAGCTTCATCAACCCAACTTTCACTTTTAGAAAATTTATTTTCTGTAATCACTGTTTCTTAAACAGTGTTTCATGGTGCTTTAAAGTTTTCAAATAAATAACCATTTACAACGGCAATGGAAAATGCTGAAACCTAATTTTATTTCTGTATCCCTTGAGATTAATTTGATTGATTTTGTTTTAGCCATATATATTGCTCTGGGAGGAGAGATGACAGTTTGTTTTTAAAGAAAACATTTGTTGGTGTTTAATATTAAAAATAGTATTTATTTGTGTTCTGTGGTCTTGAAAAGTTTAACAAAAAACTACCCTGGTATTCAGCTTACTGTATTGAATTTTGTTTCTATCCTTAAGAATATGAGCAACTTGAAGGTACAACTAGCTTAGATTTCTGGACTTTTTTATTAGATGCTTAGATGATGTATGAGTTGACTTGAAAATTAGCCATATGGTGATAGATAATAGATTTTTTTCTTGAACTTAATAATGGACAAATTTCAAATATAGGCACACATGTCTTTGGAGCTTTTAGAATTAGAAAAGAATTCTGTTTAGGAAATTCTGCCTAGTTCCTATTTCTGTACCATATCATGGTATAGTTCTCCAAAATTTATAATTAAAATGTAAAAGATTTATTGTAGTGAACTACATTAAAGGTATATATTTAGTAGATAGCTACATATATAATACAAATGATTACACACACACACACACACACACGCACACACACACATACACACAGAGGATGCATATGAGATGGTCCAGAGATGCACTATACATAATCATTTGAAACTAAAACTATTTCCATGCCCACCTGCAATAGAATGGGTAAACTGTAACACAGGCACAGATGGAATTCCTATACAATGAGAAAAAATGAACTACATCCAAGTACAGTATGGATAACTCTCACAAACATGATGCTGAGTGAAAAAAGCCAGACACAAAATAATGTATGTCCTATATTTCCATATATATATATGAAGCACAAAAATAGACAAACTCTTGCTGTTAGAAGTCAGGAAAGTGGGTATTTTAGGAGGAATGTTAGTGCCAGGGGGGCTGCCAGGTGCTGATAAACTTCTCTTCCTTGATCATGGTGACATGCGTATGTTTATTTTGAAAAAATTCATTGAGCTGATCCTTCTGCACACTTTTCCAAATGTGTATTATTAAAAAATGTTTAAAACTATCATGGCCCTTAAATGATGCACCATTACCTAACTTTCATAGGTTTAGTTCCTATTATCAAGTAACATTTGTGGAAAGCAATGGAAATATACAGGAAAGCACCACCTTTCTGATATAAATGACACCACTATAAGAGAGAAACTGACGTACTTTACACATTTTTGTTTTGAGAGACTAAGACTTAAGTTTTTCTTCAAGCTGAAAGTTCACAGTGGCCCTAGGATACTTTTCTCTTTCTTTTTGGTGAATTCTTCAGAACTGCTTTATCTGACATGAAACTCACATGAGCAGGGTGCAATGGACTATTCAATGTTTGGCAAATAAATGTGTATCCATTATCTTTCATTTTTTTTAGAGCAAATGCACAACAGTAATATTATAGGTTTACAAAACAGAATGATAGAAACTTGACAATGGTTGCAATATTGCATATCGTTATCTTCAAAATGACTGTTTAACAGATATAGACATGTAAAATTGATCTAATCATATGAGTATTAACTGTTCTTTCTCAATAACTAATACATTCAGCAGCATGTTCATTTCAGTTATCTTACATATACATATATACAGATTTATAGGGCCAGAAGTTTGGCTCAGTGGCTTAAGTGCCTTCCTGGCAGGTGTGAGGTTATGAGTTCGATCCCTGGTACTGGGAAAAAAAAAGTTGGCTATCTTTCATATTTTGACAGGCAATGATATTGGACATTTTGAGCAGGCTCAATATTATTTTCTTTGTGGCCTTTAAAGTTAGGAATAAATAATCAAAAAATTTTTTTCCTTGCCCTTGCCAAGCAGGTGCTTGTGCTACTGAGCTACATCCCTGGCCTTCAAATTTCTTTATGAAGTACAGTTAGTAGAACTATTTTATAAAAAGGTAGAATGACATGTAAAGCTTTAAAAATTGAGGGTTTAACTCCAGTTATTCATGGCAACATGGATGGAACTGGAGGCCAATATGTAAGTGAAATATGTGAGGTGCATAAAAACAAACAGTGCATGTTTTCACTTCTATGTGATCTGGATATGGAGAGGAGAAGAGTGGTTACTAGAGCCTGGGAAGTCTGTGTGGGAAAGTGGGGGGAAGAGAGGCTGGTTAATTGGTACAGGGGTGCAGCTGGATAGGCATAACAACTCCTAATGTTCTGCAGCACAACAAAATACAATAACCTGTCAACAATTAATTGAATATTTCAAAATAGCTACTTAGACAGAATTTTCAATGTTCCCAACAGAAGGATAAATGTTTGAGGTAATGTTTATGCCAAGTACTCTGATCTGATCACTACACATTGTATTCATGGGTTGAAATATTCTGCTGCAACCCATAAATATGTACAATTATTGTTTGTTACTGTAAAATAAAAATATTGTTTAAATTGAGAATTTCTGGTTTCTTTCTAGTGATCAGTTTAGATATATAACAAAATGTCATGAGTTACACTTCTATATTCTCCTTTTAATGTCTTTGCATTTAGTAAACCCCTAAGGAGAAAGGTCTAGAAATGCAACATTTATCACTATCAATAAAGCCTGAAACCATGGCTAGCCATAGCATTCATTTTTGTATATCATGTCCAGAGACAAATCACTTAGCCTTTCAAGTGATAAAAGACTAAGACTCCAGTTTGGCAAAAGGTATTCCTCTGAGCAGATATGTCTAGACAATAGGTAAATCAAAAACTCAGCCTTTCCTTTATTTATATTTCTGGCTCTTCTTTCAGCTACCCAAAATGAGAAGTACAGGATACCAAAATCCTGTTTACCAGATATTCCAAGACAATGTGCAAGATTTATACATGCTATTTTGGGGGAGCAATGTTATGGTTTGTGTCTGGAGGTCCCTCCAAAGCCTCATGCAGTCATGGGGGCAGGCTTCCAGAGTTTGTGATTGATTCATGATCCAATACTGGGATTATGGGTGTGAGTGCTACACCTACCCTAGGGCGGGTAGCCTACATACAATATAAGGGAAAGAAAGAGTCTTTGCTTTGTGCTCTTCCGTTTTTCACTTTTGTTGCTTTTGCTGATTTCTACCACCATGAACTGCTGCTCCTCTGCCATGAGTCACCCTGAACTGGAGCCAGTAGATTATGCACTGAAACCTCCACAAACTGTGAGCTAAATAAACCTTTCTTTCCTTCATTTTGGGTGCCAGGTATTTTGTCTCAGCAACAAGAGAAAAGTAACCAACACAACCAATCTCTATATTATACACATTTTCCTTTAGAATTGTTACTTTTGTACTAAACAAATAACTCAAAAGCTGTTGGGGGTGCTGATGGTGTAGCTCAGTAGTACAGTGCTAGCCTAGTATTCACAAGGCTCTTGAATCACTTCCCAGCCCAGGGCTAGAGGTTGGGGGACCTACTGGGGAAAGGGAATGATTTTCATCACTGAACAGCTTGGAAAATATATTTTTTTGTGCAAATGATGCTATTTGGGCAAGCTTGTCTTATGAGGCATTTGGAAGAGAATCAGCCTGGCAGCTTAGTTAATAGCACAACCTCTGGCATCAGACTAGATCTAAATCCTCGCTCTACTATATATATGCTGTGTGATCTTGAAAAAATTATTCAAGCACTCCATATTTCAGTTTCTTCATGTAAAAAGGCAGGCATCAGTGGCATATCATAAGTTTGTTGTGAGGATCACATAACTTTGCCTGATACTGAGTAAATTCCAAGTTTTAGCTCATGTTATTGGCATGTGGAATACTGGTATTCATAGCATCTTTTAAGAGTGCCTATTTTTCCTTCCCTAGTTTAGGAAATGCTTCTCAACACAGTGGCTAGGACGTCCTTGGTGAAACATAAGCTCGATCATATCACTTACCTGCATGTAACTTTCCAAAACTTCCTATTTAATCCAAAGGGGAAAAGAAAGCCAAAGTCTTTACACAGACAATCATCATTTTTCCTGTTTTGTTCAAGACAGCCCTAGCTTACACCAATTGCCTACCTGTAACTATTGCTGGTGTTGTATTTAACTTTAAAAAGTGTCCTGTTTGGGTCAGTAACATATACAGTCATGTTTTTGGTGATCTGCTTTTTCCCTACTCTTGCCATGTCCTTGTAGTACTGTGACATTATCTGCCACTACTCCCCTTTCCACTAAGTCACTATAGGCTCCATGCTGTTCCTGCAACTCTCTAGGTACTTTCCTGTCTGGGGGCCTTTGCTGTTTCCTCTAACTGGAATACTCTTAGCTTAGAAACTTGGCTTGGTTTGCTCTTTTCCATTCAGCCATCACCTTTTCTTGAAGCCTTCTTTAGCTGCCCTCTCAAAAATAAATATATCCTTTCTTTTTATTCTCCTTTGCCATTCAACTTCTCTCCTTAGCACTTACCTAACATGCTACATACTTGCTTATTTGTCTTCCTTTCTGTCTCACTCTTCTACTAGAATGTAAGCTTCATGAGAGCAAGGATATCTGTTGTTCATTGCTATTTCCACAACATCTTCATTGAAAGAATAGTAAAATTTACATTAAAAGGATCTAATATAACCGAGTAACAAAATGACTAATAATTACTATCTCTATTGCCTGCTAATACAAATTTGCTCTAAAGTAAAAGAAGTCCCATATTTGGGCAAATATTATGAGAATATTTGACTTGCTTCCATTATTGTTACTAGTTTCCAAGAAAGTTGCTTTAAAAGTTAGACTGTAAATGAAAACTCTTAGAGGTATTTAAATTCTGAGAAATGACCTCTGTATTTGCGTAAATCTGTGTGCAAATAATATTAAGACTTTCTGGACACATTTGATGTTAGATTCTTAAGTCTGAAAAATGCTGGGGGTTTCAAACCTTGCAGATTTCAATTAACACTCTAGAACAAGTGGGATTTTTAAAAAAACACTTTTGGAAGTTCAAATTTAAACACAAAACTACCAAAAATTAACATTGACTGGTAAGTCGGTTTTACCATTAACTTTAATTTCAACTTTTTTAAAAGCATAGAACAGTTTTTCCAACAACAACTAGACCTAGTTAAAAATAAAGTTGTAGCTATAGAAAGTAAAAATGTTAACTCCCAAGAGAATGTGGTAGAGCCAGAAGGCAGTTGTAGAATTTCTGGCAGTATATCAGATTTATTTTGATGGGATTTCTTAGAACATTCCTTATTTAACCATTCTAGTCTTAATATCAGCCTCAGAGATACTATGCTTCCCTCATTCGTCTTAGTTTGTTCACTTTATACAAAGTGTACACTCTATGTATAATAATCAACTTACAAAATATACTACAGCAATACTTTATATTAAAATAGCCAGAACATTTGCTTTTATTGATCAGAATACTGGAAATTAGGGTAGCATTCACAAATACACCCACATGCACAAATGCACAGTGTGTTTCACGTGAAATTTTTTTCTCAAACCTAAAACTTTCTGAGTTTTCATTTTATGCTGTTTGTAATATTACAAACTTTTATAAGAGAGCTGAAGTCTTTTGATGGAAGAACATCATCAGCCATGAATCTTTACATCCCAGCACCTCACTAATAAGAACAGGACTGAAACCATCTCTTCCTTCTCAATCTTGGGAATAATCTTGCAGTTACGAACTGTTTCCATCCCCCACTACTGAAACAGGAATAACTATGCTATGAGCCAAATGCTGAGGGTTAGCAGAGTAACCTCACATGAGAATAATTACTTAACATGACCATGAGAGAATGCAATGAGGTTCCCAGACACAGGAAACGAAAAGTCAGAAGGGGAGGTAGAGCTGGACAGGGTTCTGAAGTCTTTCCAGACAGCAACTTCCTCCTAACAAACATAAAATTGGCTAATAAATTTATCACTCTGTCACTTTATATGTACATTTATTCTTAAATAAACTAGTTAGCATAATTATTATTATTTTTTTTGCAATGTGCATGTCTTAACAGTGCCAGAAAAGCAACCACTTTCCTAGACTTTAAAGAGCAAATAAAAGCTTTTGTAACGTGAATATTCATTTTGGTATTCCAAATCACTTATAGCTTTAATATTTCACTTTGAAACCACAGTTAGAAATATGCTTAAGGAATGAATGTTGCAAAGAAATCTTAAGAAGAGACTCTTTGATTGCCTGTGTATCCTCAGGGAGAGAGGAAAGTAGTTAAACAGCACAATGCCTGAACCATAGGAAAAGAACTCTTGGCCTCTAGAGACAAAACGAAGCGGGAGACCATCCTGCCACTATGTGCTACTCTGCATCTCATAAGTTTCTCTTAGGTTTATCAACCTCAAGATACTCTTATGTTCAGGAAAAAAAAGTAGAAATTTCATAACTTCAGTTATCAAGACTACTTTGAGATCTGGAATTGCATGAGAGAAAGAGGCAAATACAGTGCATTACAAAAAAATGCACTCATCAAATGCTGTTTAAGTTGGGCTTTGGGGATACAATGATAAATGAGAATTAGGGCAGCTTGCCTCAAGGAACTTGCAGACAAGCAAATGATTTGGAAGACACAATAGAACATGTGTTAGATGCTATCATAGGGTTAATAGAGGGCGTTGTGTGAGCACATGAGGAGGCAGTAACCTGGGTCATGGACTCTTGCCAGACAAAGGCATGCTTAGGCTGTGTGGAATGAAATAGAGGAGGCATTAGGGAAAATTATTTGAGGTAGAAGGATCATTTTGATATTACTGGACAGGCTGAGTTAGCTGGAGGAGACAGAGATGAAGGAAAAGTGTGGATAGATGGGTGCTCGGAGAAAAGGTAGAGTCGGGAATTAATTAGAGGGAAAATGTCTAACTGAGATACAGTGCACCAGCAAGGGACAGACACTTTGATTAAGGGACACATTTTGTTTCTTAAAATGTAGGGAAAACAGTTTCTATAGTTAATTCTATGACCATAGCAGGACTGCAGGAGACATGAGAAAGGGCTTTTTTGATTTCTTGATGATAAAGGAGAAGGTAAATAGCATGCTCATCACTGGTGCATCATTTGATTAACTTGGAAAATAGGGTGTGCAGACCACAGATAATTTTTGCCTTGCCTGTAAATGAAGAATCCCCTTGACAAGTCATCATCATCATCGTCGTCTTAATTTGAAGCTCTCAGAAAGAGCTGATTAGAAGTTAAATTTAAAAGCAAAGGCCTAAATCAAATCATAACAAATCACATCACATCACATCACATCCTAACAACAAGCATGATTTGCCTTCTTCTCTGAGGTGTACAATGTATGAATGGCAGCAATTCATTTGCTCTGGTGATTTGATGTTTCAAGAAACAACTTTTGTATGTCTCCTCTAAAAGAAGGATTCTAGCGGCACGAGATGTCAAAGGCTGTGTGACTACGGAGCTACTGGCTGTGTGAATGTCTCTAGTTTCCACACTGCTCAGATCCTCTGCCAGAGCGACAAACTGTGTTGAGAGTCTTGACTTTATTGCAAAACATCCTTGGTAATTTCATACGGAAATTGTATCTGTTTACTTTTCATTGTTGTTCTTAATAAGAGGTGGTTGCTTGCAGTGGGACAGAATTAGAAATCAACAGACTTACTGCATGAATAACTGTCATATTTAGTGTAGACATTATTCACAGGATTATCAATAGCAACCCTGGTTTCAACTATTTACTGCACACGTCTGAACTTCCTATGCTATGCCACTGGTTTTCAATTTCTTGCTTCCTCTCATGTCCAACATTTGCATCCTTTTTAACCCTACTTCTTGCATATATATTTTTTTCTTCATTCTTGTTTTTGCTAAGAGGTGAGGTTCAGTGGCTTATGGGAAAGTCTCTACCCACCCCTATATATAGATGAGTGAGCTCTTATCCCAAAATTATGTGATTTTAAACCGTGGCCAGCACACAAACGTTAATTTTAGGGTATCTGTTCTATTGCAATATATAAGTCATCAACACTCAATGACATTGAAGAATAAATTACTAAATTTTATATTTCTAATCAACATTACCATTTATTTATTGAAGATTTTTTTTGGTCCCAAAAGACAAAGGCAATATTTTACTTGCTTTTCCATTCTAACAAATGTAAATATCTTAAGTAAAAATTAAATTACCTGGTCAAATTTTTGCATTTCTTGAGAATTTAGGATATTAGACAATGCAGTTCCCAAACACATCCATCACCAACTTAGATATAATCTTGACTATATAAATAGGTCTACTAGTTGCTTTTTTCTTTCCTCTCTCTTGTATTTTGTGATATTTATTTCTTGAATGAGTAAAAATTAGAATTATCCTTTGATCAACTTAAGAATGGCTTTTCTTCAATATTACCCTTTGCAAGGCCTTTATATGTTTGAAAAGCAAAAAGGCAACTGGCACTCATTAGATACTCTTTGGTTCTTTCTGCTTTACATTTTATTTTCTTAGATTATCTGATTTTCTTATTTTTTAGATTTTTTTTGGAAATTAACAATGGCCACTATATTGCATATGGTTATCTTTGAAATAGTTGCTCAGATTACAAGATACAGGCTGCAAAACAGAGCGAACAATATAAGCCCTCACAGTTTTTTTCATGAACTAATAGAATTAGTAGTACAATTATCTTAGATACTATGCACATTTTTTTTTCCTTTTTTTCCCTCCTTCTTTTCTCTTATTGAGTTTCTTTTTAGGTTGTAGGTGTTAGTGTGTATGAGCAAGGGCCAGAAGAGTTTCTCTATTTTTCTCATCTTTGTATTTTTTGGTACTGGGGATTGAAACTAGGACCTCGTACATTTCAGGTAAGCTGTCTATTACAGAGCTACATTCCCAACCCTTTTTATTTTGAGAGTCTCACTAAGTTGCCTAGGCTGGTCTTGAACTTGTGATCTTCCTGCTTCAGTATCCTGAATAGCTGGGATTACAGGCATGCACCACCATACCCAGGGGTTTCTGTTCTTGGTGACACTCAGTGGACTTACTTCATTTTTATGTTTAAATTCTGTAAATGTCTTATCAGCATCAATTTGGTGACTATTTTCTTCTTGACAGTGTTGTTTAGGACAAAGAATGTTCCGAAGGGGGAATGATGGAAGTATGACTAGAGTTGAGCACGCATGTTGGGAACTGGGAAGAAGCAGGTAAAGTATGGCCAGGGCCTGGGAGGCAGTGGAAGTAGGTAGGAGCCCCAGGTATTTTTGAGGAAGCAGTGGAACTTCATAAGTAGAGCAATGTTCAGCACAGGTTTGGGGAAGAAACTTGGAAGACATGGAGACCAGTTAATAAACTTTTGGGAATTCACATGCGGAGTGGCCCCTTTCTATACCCTATCGACCATCTGGGGTCAGTGGCCCCAGCTGTGCTGGCTATGGCAGATCAGAACTGGCCCAGCTGTCTGACACATGCTACACGGATGCCAGTGTGTTTCCTATCCCATTGATCTAGGAAATAACTACAGCACAATCCTTTACAAGTGGAGGAAGGGAGCAATGTTAATAGAAAGAACACTTTATCAGGCTCACTCCCTTTTCTTCTGACATTACTACAGTTGACACAGCAACACTAGCTTGCCCCAAGACAAAACCTCCACGCTTTCTACTCCTACTTGTGCTGATGCTGACATAACTTAGTGCAAGGTTCTCTGTCTAGAGACACCTTAGGATTGGGTATGAAGCCAATGTGATTGTTAACATGACTTTATAATTTGAAAACTCATCTTACTTTGAAGTGCATAGCAGATATTTTCAACCATTCTTCCTTCAATGTAATTTCTTTTGTTTTTGGTGGTAGTGGGGATTGAACTCAGGGAGAACTAAGCTACATCACCAACACTTTTTAAAATTTTTTTTTTATTTTGAGACTGGGTCTCACTAAATTGCCCAGGCTAGCTTTAAAATCTCCTGTCTTGGCCTCCAGAGTAGCTGGGGTTACAGGTGTGCTCCACTGTGACTGGTGAAACTTAACCCTTTTAAAAGTAGAATAAAGGAAGAGCATAAAGAAGCCTCATGCAAAATAAAAGACAGATTATAAGAAACAGGGAAATAGACTGTGGAGATGGAAAGGGATTTGGACATAGGAGAAATCGGAGGAGAAGTAAAAAGCATCAAAATGCGATGTGCATATGTAGCAAAATAAACATGCCATATTCATTACGTATTGCAAACATATTCTAAAAAAAAAGGGAAAAAAGAAGGCTCATGCATCCATCCTTTTAAGAATGTTCTCTGAGTCTTTAGTAGAAATGTTCATGGATGCCTAAATACAATGGAAAAGTGGGATGGGTGCAACACAGAGGAGGTAAACTTGATATGTCAGAGGCATCCAGTGGCCTAAAATGTGAAGGATTTCAAAGTATCTGAATCTTATGGCAGGCGTAGCTGTGGGAGAAGAGAAATGGGGGCCTGAGCTCACATTGCCTGCAAAGATTTCTACTAACCATCCTAGACAGAAGTCAGAGGAATAGTGACATGTTATGGTCTCCTGACCTAGAGAAGAGAATGAAAAACATAGAGAAAAGCCTTAAGTACCATGAATCTTTTTAGCTCACTGAGATGCTTTTCTCTTTTCCTTTGGAAAAATACCAAAACAATAAAAGGGTATTTTTGAGCCTAGATTTCTAGATTAATGTTAGCTAAGTGAGTCATATTACAAGTTTCAGAAAAACAGGAACTGTACACATACACTCTTGTGATGTAAATACCCCATAGTTAAACTGTCCACATTATTTAGAACTATAATAAGGTTTATAAAATATTGGGTTTCCAAGAAGGGAAAAACAGTATGGTCAAATAAAGATGTGTTAATTTTTATCCACTGTTATACAATATAAAACAGTTTTGTTTGGCTTTTCACAAAATTTGGAAATATTCCAGATAATCTGACTTCACATGTTACTATAGAATAGAAACGAAGTTTAGTCTAGCCTGGTGACTAATAGTAGTCTCCCTCCCAGTAGTTGCCAATATTGCTAAGATGCTGAGAAACTGCTTGCACACAGTCCAAACTATGTAGTATGCTTCACAGTGAGTAGCAGAAGACAGGAGTTCATTCAGAGATGGTTCATTATTCTCTTGAACAAAGATGGATTAGATCATTAGTGCATAAGTATGAATAATCAATGTTAATACTCCACACTGTCACTGAAGAGTAAAATTTTGCATAAGAATCATGCCAACATTTTCCAATCTATCATTCAAGGTAGATATCATGAGAAAGTCACCTTGAATACACATGGTATCTCATGAACAGAAAATTAAGAACTTTTTAAAAGAAAAAAATAAGTTTTACAGCATATGCTAACATTTTTATTAATTATTTAATTTATTTCAGTTTTACCTCACAGTTTGGTTCCAAAATCCTATTCAAATGGGAAACACAAGTATTCATGCTATTGTGTGCAAAGAGATGGTATGTAAGTTTTTTTGCATCATCTAATTTCTCCAATTTTGCAGTATATGGTACAATTTTAAAAGGGTTTTATTCATAATGGTCAAAAACATAGTCATTTTCATCTTTATGGTTAGACCACTGATTTTTATGGAAGGCTAGTATTTTAGCACAGTTTATGTGTCCATTAGAAACAGACAGGTTACTCTTCTACTTAGCTTTCAGTTGACATAACTTGTCATCTAAAGTAGTATTTCATAATATTACCACCTGGAATAGCTTATTTCTATAGATAATTGACAGAAGATGGAGAAAAAAAACAGAAGTCAAAAGAAGGTGATTTCCCTGGCTTTAGAGTGAAGATATTTCATAAAATGTGGCATTCATCATGCTATTTCATTTGAATTCTAGTAATTTTGAATTCTTGCAGAAATCCTCCTCCGAATAACTATACCAAACATGGAATATCTAATTCCTTTTGGCGTTAGTTTGTTTGGTACTAAATATTTTCTAACATAGGGTAATCCTAGTAATGGTTTGATAATTATTTCCTTCTCACACTGAGGCACTGACATTTTTCTTACTTCTCTGTGAACTCTATTGCCTAGCTCAGGGCTGGGCACGCAGTAGGTAATCAATAAATCCAAACTGAAAAAATAAAGTAGACAACAGTAAATCAAGGCCTGTTTTGAACAGTTTCACTGAATACTACTCCTCGA
Source organism: Dasyprocta punctata (assembly GCA_004363535.1). Taxonomy (NCBI): domain Eukaryota; kingdom Metazoa; phylum Chordata; class Mammalia; order Rodentia; family Dasyproctidae; genus Dasyprocta; species Dasyprocta punctata. The sequence continues at coordinate 58,871 of RJWM01001496.1, read as the reverse complement.
CAAACTGAATGCTGACCTGCTGTCATGTGGATTCCATTCTCTTGGAGTTACCCAGATAACTGAGAAAAACCAGCACAGCCTTTGGTTTCAGTCATTAATCCAGACAGTCGAAATAAAATAGGTACTTTTCATTTCAAGCTGGATGGTGGATATCTGGATTCTGAACAGCATCACATTAAAAATATAAGTGAAACTGAAGGTATATTTAAATGCTTTTGGGACTCAGTAGGTTGCACTCTGGAAACTGGATCTCAGAAAAACCAAGTGATCTTCTCCACACTGCCCATCTAACCCACAACTTAGTGCTGGTACGAGAAGCCAGTTCATGCAACCTCATGATTTTGAAGACCTATCCCTGAGATTATGTTGACAACTAAGTTAGAAAATAAGTGCAATATATAACAAATAATAAAGTCTTAACGTGCCACTAAGTTTTAAGAGAGCAGAAATAACCCTCAGTAAAAACACAGAGCAGAATTCCAAAGGTCAAGTAAGTTTGCAAGGATTCTCTTACTAAGGAAATAGAGAATGTGTTCAAACCTGCAAATAACTTGTAACTATAATGTATTCTTACCTTAAATACATTGATAGGGAGATCAATGACCACATAGATAAGGTCTCCAAGGGCCAGGCTGGCTATCAGCGCGTTGGGGCCATTCCTCATACACTTGTTCTGGTAAATGATCCTGAGCAGAGTTGCATTCCCCACCATTCCCACGATGAAAATAGTACACGATATCACAGTGGTAATGTATTTGAAAGCTGAAGTAATTTTAGTCTGCTGTGGGCAATAGTTGTGCATGGAGCCATTGCTGGGCAGGGCCAAGTTAGTGGGTCGATGAGTGGTAACCAGGAAGTTGAGCTCTGTCCCATGGAAAGTGGTGAAGTCCTCCACATGATTGCTTAGATTTGTGCTGTATCTCTCAGGGTTATCACTGATTACACATCCCACCAGTGCCAGCCAAAAGGATGCCCTGAAGCAAAAGGTTTCCATCTTGATGCAAATTGGAAGAAATGTCTATGGTACTGCTTTTACACCTGGAGAAAGAAAGGGAAGAAATTATTTTTGTTAAAAAAGCCAGCTGGCAAAACAACCAATGATTATTTACTGGCTTAATTATAATGAGGGTTATATTTGGTAAGTAGGTAAGGTCATCTATTTTAGGTTACCCCGTGGCAGAAACAAAACTAGAAAAATACCAAAGATTTCTCAGGGAAAAATCTCTCTCTCTCTCTCTCTCTCTCTCCCTCTCTCTCCCTCCCCTACTGCCTATCTCTCTGTATCTCGATCTCTCATCTCTCTCTCTCTCTATCCATATCATAGCATGGATGAGGATATGTCAAGTTTTCCTTTAGTAGTAGTTACTTTTTTCCCTCTCTATCCAGGCTCATGAGAATCTGACTTACAAAAAATTTTGAGTTCAGATGCACTAAATTTTATGTATTGTTAATACTGTCATTATGATTATTATCATTATGGTATTGGGGATTGAACATAGGACCTTCATTTGCATTGAGCTATGTCCCCAACCCATTCCTTAATTTTTAGTTTGAGAGAGGGCCTTCCTAAATTGGTAAGTTGCCCAGGTTGGAATGAACTTACTATCCTCTTGCCTCACTCTTCCAGAGTGCTGGGATTATTGGCCACATCACCATATTCAACTCAAAATTTTATTAGATAAAGCATTATATATCAAGTAAAGGTTGCATGGCATTTAGACATAAAGTAAAATTGCCAAATTGTGCAAACAATAATTCTGTATTCCAAAATACGTGGTTCACATGTAGTAAATAATAAACATAGGACTAGAGTGCAGCGTAGAGAGCCATCTAAAGTGTTCCCAGATGCTAATTTAAAATCAGAACTCAAACTAATTCCATTAATACATTTAGTAATCTTAGTTTCAATCAAATATGATATCACTCTAAAGACAAAGTGTTTATTTTGAAAATCTTGATGAGTAATGTGTAACATTTACGTCTTGTAGCAGGAGTTTTTGTTGCTCCACGCAAGAGAAATCATCATCGCACTATTTGTCAATGAGTGCCATGGGAATAATGTATTTTCCCAGACTAAGCCAACTGTTTGGTTTTCAAGGACTCGTCACCGAGCTATCTCTTCAGCAGCCCATATGGGCGTGTTTATCAGGTACCAGTCACTGTGCGGGGCACTTCACATGCATAATGTTTTCCAGTTCATACAATGATCCTATGAAGTAGATGCACAGTTCTTTTATGAAGATTTGGAACCAGAGGCTCAGAAAGGCAAAGTAGCTTGTCAAGGTTTTAGGAGATGGCGGCAATGGGGGCAAGGTGGGTTAGTTGGATTCCCAGCCTGAGCTCTTAACCACTAGACTGCCGTCTCTCACTCTCATGCTCTATTTAAACCTACAACACATTAAAGAAATCTCCAGAGTTCAGATGAAGCAACAGAATAGGGTTGGGGATCATTAGACATTTTCAAAAGACCACTTAGTGTTTTGTTTTGTTTATTTCTGTCATTTGCAAAGAGCAAGTGAAACCTCTTGGCCAGGCAAACCTACGCTTTTTCCTTTAATCTGTAAGAAAAGGTAATGGAAAAAAACAGAAAAGCTGATGGTGACAGAATAAGCAAAGGAAAATATATATGTATGGCCCCTTCTATTTCAATATTTTGTGCATTTTCTTTTCTACAGTCTTTTCAGTAATGTTTAAAATGAAAACCATAGACTTATTTGCACAACTCTGTGTGTGTATGTGTGTGTGTCTATGACATATATACTCAGGTCCTAATATAATTTTAAGAAATTCTGAATTTGAGCCAGGCGTGGTGGTGCACGCCTTTAATCCCAGCACTTGGGAGGCTGAGGTAGGAGGAGCATTGTGAGTTTGAGGCCGGCTTGGGCTACAACGTGAGCGCAAGGCCGGCCTGAGCTATCCAGTGTGACCCTGCCTCAAAAAACCAAGGCCGGGAGTTTGGTTCAGTGACTTAAGCGCCTATCTGACAGGTGCGAGGTTGTGAGTTCAATCCTCAGTGCCACAAAAAAAAAAAAAAAAAAAAAAAACATCTGAATCTGTTCAATGAAGCTATTGGCTACTTGAAGGAATTTTGACAGTTATCATGGGACAGTGACATCATTAAGCTTAGGGTTAGTCAATAGGTGGACAAACTAAGATACATTCAAGCTGTACAGAAGGTGTAAGGCAAACCCAAACTATAGTACTGCGTACTTTCGCCTTCCCCTGAGATTTTCCCCAAGAACGTGAAATAATACAGCATTTTACACAGAGATAATACAGCATTATACACGTGTCTGTTATCTGACCTGAACTTTACAACTATAGATAGGCAGGAGGAATATCCCTATTTTACCAAAGGGAAACTGAGTCTTAAAGAAGTTAAGTAACTATGTCAAGATTTTATAACTAAGAAATGACAGGGTAGTTATAACATCTTACAACTTGGTGATACAACTTCACTTGCTCTAATTAGGTAAAAAAAAATCGACTTCCTCAAAGTTAGATACATGCCTTATATTTGTCAGCTATATTAAAGTTTAATTAGTAGTTTGCAGGGTTTTTTTTTTTTCCTGGCTTTTATTATCTGGTGTATTTGAACAAATATCAATAGACCTGCAGTTTTCATTCCAAAGTGGAGACCAGAACTCCAAGAATAAAGATTGATGTTGTCCTCCTTTTTGATCACAAGGTGGGGGGGATTCTTTGATATCTTATGCTCTTTAGTGACTGGAGTCTCTGTTTTCCAATCGGAAAGGAATATTCAGTAATAGTTTTCTTAAGAAGGAGAGACGGAGGCCTTCACCAGAAAAGGAATGGCTCCTCACCCATCAGAGTCAGCTAGAGGCTTATTTTGTAAACTGAGCTGACTATCACAGGCACTGTGCCACTCATCAAAATGCCACTGTCACTTTGAACATTAGCGTGCCAATTTGCTTGGTCAGCTGATTAAGCAGGAGCTAAGAAGGCCAAGGTTATGGGTTCTTATCATGGTCCGACCTAGCTACCGTAAAGACCATCTTCCAATAATGGCACTACTGTAGAAATAGCTTCTGATGAAATCTTTGTCAGCTTTCTACATATTAAGCTGCAAAACTAAGGGACATTTGTCAAAGGCATATGGTTACCATATTGTCATTCTCAGTCTAAAGCTCTCCTAACTGAGCTATTTTGACTCTCCCAGCAAAAACAAAACAAAACAAAAAACAAAACAAAAAAACCCCCATTCAAATGCCTATTCTTCCAAGGATGGGTCTATAGCTCACTTTCACGCATCTGAGTCACGCTTGCTTTGAATCATAGTCATAATCAGCCACAGTCTAGTTGAAGCTTCTCAGGTTCAGACCTGAAGGACAGAGCATGGTCTATAGAATTCAGCACTCTTCCTTTTTGGGCTTCAAGAGTTTGCTGGGGCAAAAAAGCTATTATTAAGTGAGCAGATTGAATCCTTAGGCTCATGCATTAACCGTTTAACATTTGGGACTGTCAGGATTCAAGTTTACCGGTGATTAGTAATTTGGAAATTCCAACCTTACCAAAATGGCATGAGTTTAGAACAGGTAATTTACATGAAATGACTGCCAAGGTGTTGCTCAATCAGATAACACTTAAAAAACAGAAGGGCTGATGATAGGTGGAATCATAAGCAACAAAGGTAGAGAGGGAAAAACAAACAACAGCAACAATAACAACAACGACCCATAAAAACAAAAAACCGTAAGGACCTTTTACAAGTTTTCTGTGGTTTTGTTCCCTGGGTAAGAAAGTAGTCACATTGCTTGGCTTTAATACGCCTCCACCTCAACTCTATCAGGGGAAAGCCATTAGGACGGTGTAAACAGAGCCCGATTATCTAAAACCAGCCCTTGTTTTCTGCACGTGAAAGGCAACAAGTGCCCTTTAAAGGACAGCACGGAACAAAACGCTCAGACCTCCAACAGGCAGATTTCCAAAACTAGCTACACCAGGGCCCACCTCCCCGCTACCCGCAAGACATTAGTTCTTCACACCAAGTGCCTGGCTACCCTGGGCATACCAGGGTGTGTAGGGAGAAGCAGCTTGAAGGGAAGACAACTTCACAAGTAGTCTTTGGAGCAAGCCACAAGGGGCAAGATGTGCTGCAAAGTTCCTGCATGTCGCGGGGGGGGGGGGAACACCCAGGAAGAGGTATTGGGCTTCTTTTTACTAAAATCCCGAATTCCGCCTCGGGAGGTGAAGTGCTTTCCAGCAATTCTCCAACCCGCGAACACTTCCCAAGCGCACCCCTCCCAGGAACGCACCTCCCCACCCGGCCCCCTCGGGCAGGTGGGTGCCAGTCCCATGGTGGCGCAGGGAGGGCGACTGGGCAAGAAAGCGCCCGGGTCCTCTCCGCAGAGCGGCCCAGACGGCGTCTCCCACACCCTCAGCCCAGTCCCAGAAGCACAGACTTGCACCGACCGTGGAGCCCGGGAGCCCGCCGGGGCGCAGACAGCCGCCCAGTCCGCGCGGCGCCTGGGCCAGAGGCAGCGGGGGCCGGCGAGGGCGGGCGGCGCGGAGGTGACCGGTGTCCCGAGCGGCGGCGGCGGGGCGGCAGCCCAGGGTGCACGGCCGCTTCGGCTCCGGAAAACTTCCCGGCGGGGCTCAGCTTCTGCGGGGAGATCTCGCAGAGCCTTCCGTCTCCGGCGCCCCCGGGGTGGGATGGAGGAGCCTCCCCACCGCCTCTCCACGATCGGCGGACCAGAGGGATGCCCGGGCGCGCGCGAGGAGTCGCAAGAGAAAGAAAACTCGCGAGGAACACGCCTGCGCCTGGCCACGTCCTCCTCCCGGAGCTCCCAGACCTTCTACTTCTTTCTAGGACTGCAAGAGCGTCCTAACCTACCAGTCCTCCAGGGAGCAAGACAGGAGGAGCACAAAAATGCCGCCCCCTCCCAGGCCCCCAAGGGCAGGAGTCTTTTAACTGTTTCCTTCCTGAAATGAGGGGGAGGGTTAGCAGACGAGACTGGAGAAGCTCATCCCTCGGCCAGTCAGGACGGGCAGGTCTGATCTGTGGTGGAGCAGCTGGAGACAGCCAGCGCCCAAGGGTGGCTTCTCCTCCGCCTTTCCTTTGGTTGGCTTAGGCGCGCCCTCTCCAGTTTACAGGAAGGGGGGGGGGCCCGAGTGGACAGTAGGTTTCTGGATCAAGTGAGAGCTGCTTGGATCTCCTTTCTCAAACCAGGGCCCCAAGAGTGCAGGCCTCTAGCCTGGGGCAATGGAGGTGGCCCAGGAGAGTCTATAAAAGGCTCCAAGATGTAGCTCTGTGAGTCTGTACTGCCTGGAGAAATTCAGACAATGAGGATACAGACCCAGCTCAGCGTCTTTATCATGACTGGAACCCTAACCTAAATCCGGGATGCTGGGAGACAGGGGATAGGTGGGCAAAAGGCCCTTGTCTGTGATAGGTGAGAAAAATGGCATCTCTAATGTGTGAGGAACATGGCGGCTCTTCAGGGAAAGCCTGGAGTGCTGTGGTGTGATGTGGCAGTGGGAGGTCAGAACCTGGTCACGTCGCATCGCAGACCGCTCTGGTTATCTGTTTCAGCTAACAAGTCATCCACCCTCAAGTACAGTGGCTTAAAATAACAGCTAGTCCCTTTGCTCATAGGTCTGTAGTTTGGGCAGGGTTAGCCTGGGACAGAGTGTTTCTGTGCTGTGTAGTCAGGAATAGAGCATGCACTTCTGCATGCTTAGTTTTTCTTTGTGTGTATATCTCCACAAAAGTAGTTTGGGCTTGGCACAATGTGGTTGGTTAAGTTCCAAGAATGACTGTTCCAAGAGACAGGAAGTGAAGGTTGCCAGTTTCTTAAGCAGATCCCTGATTCAAAGCAAAAGTGCAGAGACCCTACCTATGAAAGAAAGGAGTGTCAGACTTAGGGAGCATTCTGTAAAACCATTAAGGAAGTCTGCAGAATACCACCACTGAAAGGAGCCTTCATGGTCCTCTAGCTCTGTTGGACTGGGTATTTCCCCTCTGCGGTACCTACAGCTTCTCTATGAAGGAGACTTAACCAGATAGAATAACCTAAGTGCCTCAGTCAGAGAGAGTTAACCAGCTAGAATAACCTACTTGCCCAGAGAAACTTCTGGGCAAGTGGTTTGGCAAGCTGACAGTATTTTCCAGGAAGAAAAGGTTACTGCCTTCTCCCAGAAGAGGCAGTTCACAACTTGGTCTGTAAAATCTGATGGATATCAGCCCCTACTTACCCTCTGACCAGGAACAGTTACACAATGCACAACTAAACGTGTCAGTCTGTCCAGTCTTTGTTAGAGCATACCCATCAGTCCCTGTGTTTTGAGACAATTGATCCCACTGTGGTGTGGGAGGAGTGCTTAAAGATTCTTCCTTCACACACGCACAGGATGGTTATTATAAGCAAAATACAAAACCCAAATCAGAAAATAGAAAGCATTGACAAGAGTGTTGAGAAATTGGAATATTTGGATATTGCTGGTAGGAATGTGAAATAGTGCAGTGGCTGTTGGAAACAGCATGAAGTCTTCAAAAATATTATCATTATTATTTTTGTGGTACTGGGAATTGAACCCAGGACCTTCAAACTGATCTACATCCCCACCCCCTTTTTAATTTGTTTTTTAAAAGTTTGAGACCAGAGCTTGCTGAGTTGCTGAATTGTCCAACAGAGTTCAAACTTGTGATCCTTCTGGCTCAGCTTCCAATAGTGCTTGTACCACCACGTCTGGCTAATTAATCCTGGAAATAGTAAATAGAAAACTTCTATGTAATCTATCAGATTTACTGCTTGGTGTATATTTAAAATAATTGAACCAGGAACTTAGACAATATCCATACACCCATGTTAATAGCAGCCTTAGTCCTAGTAACTAAAAGATTAGAACACAACAAAAGTTCACTGATGAATGAATAAACAAAATGTGGTATATACATCCAACAGCATGTTGTTCAACCTTAACAAAGAACCAAATCTTGGTGCATGAATGAAATCCTACAGCATGGATGAACTTTGAAGATAATATGCTAATTGAAATCAACCAGACACAAAAGGACATGCATTATATTGTCAAAGGACAAAAAGTCACAGCAGTTTAGATACCTTAATTGGCTTTATATAGGATTCTAGAATAAGGCTGCACTTCATTCCATAAAAGAGAATACATTTTTTCTCTTTTCTTTCTTTTCTTTCTGTCTTTTTTTTTTTTTTTTTTGTACTGCCTGATATTGCACTCAGGGCCTTCATATTGTGCTATATCCAGTTATAGTTGATACACTGTTTCAACTTGAGGAGTTTAGAAGTTTACCTAAGAGACTCATCAGGGAGCCTGGATCCTTACTTTGTAAATATCCTGAGTCTGCAAGAGCAGGGTACAGAGGTGGTGTGAGTGCTACACCTGCCCTAGTGGCGTGGGCAGGGGTAGCCTGCTTACAAAATAAGGGAGAAGAGGCTTGCTCTCTCTTCTTTTGCTCTGCCTGATTTTGCTGGCTGCTGCCTTGAAGTGTTGCCCTGGTGCCATGCCACCCTGCCTTGGAACCCGCTGATTATGGATTGAAACCACCACAAACTGTAAGTTAAATAAACCTTTCCTTCCTTCATTTTTGTATTGGGTATATCGTCCCAGCAATGAGAGAAAAGTAATCAAGACACATCCCCAGCTCTTTTATTTTTTATTTTGAGAAAGAGCCTCACTAAGTTACTAACTTGCCTAGGCTGGGCTCAAATTTGCAGTCTGCCTCAGTATCCCAGAGTGCTGGGATTAACAGGGTTGAACCACCACATCTAACTAGAATAAACATTGTGATGGGCTGCAGAAGAGGTTGGTTTTGTAGATAGAGAAAAGCTGAAGAATGCAGAAACAAAAGAACAACAACAACAACAACAAATGGTTTGGTCTTTTCAAAGTTACTTTCCTTGTAAGGTGGGACAGAAAGACAGAACAGTAGACAAATAACTGATGAGTTCCTGTGAGTTTACTTCAAAGTTATCTCTGTGTGTGTATAAGGCAGAGGGAACCTCATTATTGTGCCACTTAAACTGTCTGCTTGGGAATCTTGGCTTTCTACTGAGATTTCTTGGGAGGTGATGTAACCAACTTAGTTTCAGCTTGATGCCATGGAACACTGGTGCGTGTGACTCCATTTTGAGTTTTAGCTCAATTTGTTCAGGAGTTTAGTTTGAAAAATAGCTTCTTATAATTTTTGTTTAACAGTATGATTCCATTTATCATGCGAGGGACTTAAAACAATTAAATTCAGAGTAATAGAAGGTAGAAAGTGACTAACTGGAACTTGAAGAATGGGGACTTGTTTATATATTTGAGTTCTCTCAATGATGGAAAAGTTCTGGAGGTGGATGGTGGTGAAGGTTGCATGACAATGCAAACATCCAGAATGGGAGAGAAATGTGCATGTAAAATGATTAACGTAATACATTTATATTGTATACATATTTACCATAGGAAAAAATTTTTTCGTGATACAAGATGAAATCTCCTTTGTGCTACCTGTTGATCTGTCCTCTAAGTTCATAAAATGAGTTTACTGTCTCTTCTAAGAAAGATCTTCAAATATAAATAAATGTGTTATGCGAGTCATGAGCATAGACCTGCTTTTGGGAGAGACTAGAGTTGCCTCATTCTAGGTGAGAACAACACAAACATGCCCTGTTATTGGAGGTTTATCTCATCTTCTGTGTTTTACTTTGGAGATAATGATTTTCGTGGACTCAGACCAGTTTTTGGCAAAGTTCATTTCTTGTAAGCAAGACCTAATATACTTCCCCCACTTCATTATTCCCTGGTTTATACTTATAAAGAGTGCATAGTTAACACATTTAACTAAGTTTTCAGTTTGATTTTGAAAAGTTAGATTCCTTGGAAGGTGAATTGGATGCAGATTTGCAGGTTTTCTAGGTTTTAGGGGAAACTTTCTCAATCTCACCTGACTTCTGGTTCAAGGAGGTCATTAAGTGGAGCATTACTGTAAAGGGATTTAACGTGACTTCTCTCAGCATCACATCATATTGATTTCCTGCACAATAATTGCTGTAGATTAAGAAGTGCTCCAGATAGCACTTAAAAACCAGTTTTTCCTACTTTCTTTGGTCAAATGGTCTTCTAAATTTTCAGTTTCTTGACTGAAATTCGCAAGTCCATTTCACAACTGCGGACTCCCTAGAACCTCAGTCTTGAGATGCAATAAAAAATTTGAACTTCACAGCATTTGCAGGGAATAATGTGTGCATTTTTTTAATTTCTTGGGGGAAGGAAACCTGAAGAATTCAAAGAAGAACCAGAAGGAAGAGCTGCAAAGCTGATTGTGAGAAGAAAAGCAAGAACTGAAGAAACATCCACCAGAGACACAAGACCTGAAATCAACACTGAAGCTTCCACATGGTAGGTGTGGTTTCCAAAACTGTTGGCAGTGAATGCCCCGGACCTGAGGGTGAAAAGACAAATCCTCTGAGTTGAAGAGTTTTTATTTTTTCCCTTCTGGTACTAGGGATTGAACCCTGGGCCTGAGCAATAAACTGCATCCCCAGTACTTTTTAAATTAAATTAAATTAAACATTTAAAATTTTGATACAAGATCTCACTAAATTGCTAAAAATACCCAGTCTGGGCTCCAACCTGCAATCCTCCTGCCCTAGGTTCCCAAAGTAGTAGCATTACATGTGTGCCATCATCCCTGGCTAAAGATCCATTTTATTTATTTATTTATTTTTTTTTTTTTGCGGCACCGGGGATTGAACTCACAACCTCGCGCCTGCCAGGGCAGGTGCTTAAGGCACTGAGCCAAACTCCCGGCCCTGGTGTTTTTTGAGGCAGGGTCGCACTATGTAGCTCAGGCCGACCTTACGCTCGCGTTGTAGCCCAAGCCGGCCTCGAACCCACAACGCTTCGCCTACCTCAGCCTCCTGAGTGCTGGGATTAAAGGCGTGCACCACCACGCCCGGCTAAAGATCCATTTTAAATTAAAACTCACTATGGACAATTTGTTTCTAAGAGGAAATATGGTTAACCTTTGAACAACTTGGGGGGTAGGGACTCTGGCCCCAACAGAAAAATCTATGTATAACACTTTTAGAAAAAAATTATATGAAGACTTTTATTAACAGATGCTTGCACTTTGTTGACTCTTTTTGAGAAACTTGGGTTATAGACTTTTTATAAATTTCAGATGAAGCTCTTGAAAGTCTCAACTTGGCCAGATATGAAACAAATTTAAAGGCCTTGGATAGTGTATTGAGAAAAACCAGGCTCAAAAAATTGTCATTATCCTTTCATTTAAATTCTGTATCATTGTTTTTATTGTTTTTTTCTCTTTAAAATAAATTCAAAAGGAATAAAAAAGGAATGTGCCATGCTGCATAGATAATGCAGATGATTCCAGTTAGCTGGCAAATGGGCAAAAAGTATGCATTTAGCATATTCAGCTAGAACCTTTTGTTTATTTCCTATTGTTGAAATTTCACATTCATTTCTTCTTGTGCATGGCCAGATGATGGTAGAGAATGGTGAGCTGACATTTACTCAGCCTTGTCCTGCTCAGCTTCAGGAATGAATAAAATCTAAAATCTCACTCAGCTGATGGATTGGATGTTTTCCTATCTTTACCATCTTGTGGTGTCTGCGTCATCATTGAAGTTGTGGTATGGATGTTGAGGTGCCTGCTGACCTTGTATTTCATCTCTTTGATTTTCCTTATTCTGTTTACTGCCATTCTTTCCAGGCTGCCTTGGTAAGGAGGGGGCTCATCAGAGTCAATCTCCAATGCTGGTACATTGTGCCCCTGACCCTGGAGGTCAGCATCCTCCATCTCTTCCTGCACAAGAGGTTGAAAGACTGGTGGATGCCCCGGTGGCACAAAGGTAGGGAACCGCTGCTTGTGGTTGGGCTGGTGTTGTCATGCCTGGCCTTAGGGAGTGCTCTCTCATCCTTCTTACCTTCCTTCCCCACTTTCTATTCTGTTAGGAATTCTGCAGCTAACTGAGTGGAAGACATTGAGAGGTAGAAAGCATTTGCAATGGTTACTTACCGTCTGCTGCATATTTATGACCTTGAACTAGATCTCTACCAGAGTCTATAACTTTTGTCACCTCTGTGCTCTTTTCTCCTTCAACAACACAGACTTCCTCATTTCTCCATTTTCCTCCCTGCTAATGTATTTCCTGGGGTGGTTATGTATGGCAGTTGGGTATACAAATGCATCTTCCTTGGTGTCATTTCTGTTGATGAAACTATATCTGTTTCTTACTTTTGACTGCATTTTCCCCCAAATCTTCTTTGTGATGGCCTTGTTATCCCTGCTGGCAGATGTCACCAACATGAGACCACTTGGATGATCGGTTCCTGTGCTACTCTTTATGGTAGCAGGATGTGAAGGTACTTAGGTAGTATGGGACTTCTCAGCATTCTCTGGGGTCCAGCATTCTCTGCTCTCACTACCCATTGAGCTTTACAACAATCTCTTATCCCCACTTGGTCATTGAACCCAGGGCCTATGCACTGAGCTACAGCCACAGCCCTGTTTTTAATTTTGAGATGGGGTCTTGCTAAGTTACAAAGTTGCTCAGGCTGGGCTCAAACTTGTGGTCCTCCTGCCTCAGTTTCTTAGAGTGTTGGGCTTACAGCTATGTATCCCCATATTGAACTCAGTGTAACTTTTGGCTTTCTAAAACTAAACTACAGATAACCCGCCACTGACTGAAAGTCTTATCAATAACACATATTTGATTATTTACACATAATTGATATCTTTTGTGTATCATATACAGTGAAATATGCATTAAAACCACAAGAGGTCACTTTTTACTGTTATGCACAATTTCCTGGAGAGAAGGAATGCTCACTGGGGATAATCAGTGTCACTGTGTTTTAAGGACACTCACCGCACTTGAGCTCATTGCAACAGCAACAGGTGGTGGCTTTGAGATTATTGTAGTAGTGCAGCTTGTGCTACATTTAGTTGTATGCAGTTATGAAATAACACCACATCTTTAAATTTGTTTACTTTTCCCTTTACTGCAAATGGCTTCATATGTGGCCTGCAAGTGTTTGTATTGTAATAAATTTTAACTTTTTATGATTGTCTATATTTATGACAGCAAATGATAAAACAGACTCTAAATATATTTTGAAAGTTCATGACACATTTATATTTTTCTTAAAATTTTTTAATAATCTTAGCCTACATGGTAGGGAAAAAATTAGTATACAATGTACCTACTGAGTTCAAACTGGTTTTGTGTCAGGGATAAGTGTATTACAACATGTTAGTCTGCGTTTCTTCACTGTGACAATGTTGTACCTGGTGCTGGAGATGGTAAGCTGTCCCATCAAAATGTATTTGATGCCTGATGTTTTATAAATTTCTAGTGACCCCACTGGATAGCTGGAAAATCGATCAAGTTTTAGCATCACTAGTGGTGAGGTGACCTGATGTTAAGTGATGATATACTTCATCTGTCCTGAAATGTTTAACTTGGATATAATCAAGTCACTAGCTATTACTTTCAGTTTCCAGCAAAGAAAAAGAATAGACAAATAAGTGAAATAAATACCACAAGGAAGTAAATTCAGGAGGCATGACTACTAGCTCTGTCTTATCAACAAGTCGGTCAGTGGAAAGGACATTTTTCTTCCAGATTAAAAGAGATTTAAAGGAAAATGCAGCGGGACAGAATGAGGCAATTGTCCTGTCCTGGAGTTGGCCCTGGTTTGGGTAAACCAACTGGAAAGTTCTTTTTTTTCCCCACAACTGGGAAATTTTGGATTTGGACTTGGTGTTAGATACTATTAAGTGATCACTGATTTTATTAAATGTGAAAATACAGTTTTACTTAAGAATGGCCCTATAGTTTAGAGATTCTTTTAGGGGAAGATAAAATTTATTTTCACTACCAAGCACAAAGAAAAGCATCAATATTAAAAAAAGTGAAAAGTATAAAGAACTACAATGGAGTACAGACTCCTGATAGATGTTCCCATTCTAAAGGGGGACAAATCAGAAGGATTTCAGCTTCTAAAGTGCTATTCTTCAAGAAAAGAGAAAAACACCCAAAGTGACAGACACAGAGGTCATTCATCAGAACTGCCACTGTCTCCACAGGGTCAGGAAGCAAGTCTGTCACCTAAGTTTCAAATGGTGCAATGGTCTCTGGACCTTGGCAGGCCATGGGAACATATTTTGTCAGGTTTCACAGGTTCAGAGCTGGAAAAGAATTTTGCCTCATGATGAATCATTCCTTTAGTGTGGATCATATATGATTTAGGTGATATTTAAATGACTATGGGCTTCCAATTTTAGAGTTGATGCTGTAGGAGTTGGAGCTGTTGGGATGAATGAATGTATTTTACATGTGAGAAGGGCATAAATTTTGAGGGGCTACATGTACAATGCTATGGACTGAATGTTGGCATCCTCCCAAAATATGTATGTTGTACTTCTAATTCACAGTGCGTCAATATTTGGAGATGTGACCTGTAGGAGATAATCAGAGATAGAGGAGACCATGAAGATGTAGCCCTCATGATGGGATTAGTGCTTTTATAAAAAGAGAGCTAGGTTTCGATCTCCCCATCATCGACACAGTGAGAAGGTGGCCATCTGCATGCTGGCAGGAGAGGCCTCATCAGAATGGACCCTGCTGCCACACACATCCTGGACTTTCAGCCTCTAGAGTTGTGAAAAAGTACATTTCTACTGTTTAAACTTCCCAGTCTCAGGTATTTTATGATGGATGACTAAGCCACCAATTTTGCATCTATTTGTAAATTCATTTCAGTATTTCTGATGGTTTGTATCTACATGGGTTAATTGAATTTTTCTTAAATCGTAGTGGGTGTATTTTTTATGGCTCTATTTCTTCTAAAGCAACAGTGTTGCCATTGATTCAAGGACCTCTTCCTACTTTGCATAGTTGCTAAATAGTAAGAATTACACTGGAGTGATCCTTTATAAGTAACAATGATAAACTGTCATCACATTTACTGCATGCAAATAGTACAGAGTGCTTTGAGTGTGTTATCTCTTATAATTATTATAAAAACTGCAAGGTGAGTACTGTTACATACAAGAAGACTGACACTAGGAAAGCTTAAGTGATTTGCCCAAGGTTATAAACTTTGTGCTATAAAATGAATGTGTCCCTCAAGAATTCATGTTGAATGTTAATCTCCATTAAGAGATGGAGTCTTTTGGGAAGTGATTAACTCAAACGAGCCTCATGAATAGATTAGTACTTTTGTAATACAAATCGTAGGGAACTAGCCATCTCCCTTTTGAGACTTACCTTCTGTTTTAGTTACTTTTCACTTGTTGCTGAGACAAAATACCTGACACCCAAAATTAGGGAAGGAAAGGTTTATTTGGCTTACAGTTTTTGGAGGTTTCAGTCCATAATCAGCTGGCTCCAAGGCAGGGTGACATGGCACTGGGGCAACACTTCAAGGCAGCAGCTGAGCAAAAGCAGCCAGCATAAAAGGGGCAAGAGCAAGCCTCTTTTCCTCCCTTATATTGTACACAGGACACCCCAACCCCTAGAATGGGTGTAGCATTCACAAGTCTCCTTGCCTTCCTTTGCACAGGATGAGGATATTTGCAAAGTAAGAACCCTGGCTCCCTGCTGAGTCTCTCAGTTAAACTTCTGACTTTCTCAAATTGACATAATGAACAGGTAACTGCTGGTGCTCTACACCCCAGGATGTACAGCTGCTGAATTACCTAATTAAGCTTCTCGACTCCTCAAGTTGACGCAATGTATAAACCATAACACGTTCCTCTCTGTCATGTGAGGACCCAGCAGTCATCACTTCTGGAAGGTGCAGCAACAAGTTACCCTCTTGGACACAGAGAGAGCATCTTTCACTTCACGCTGCACCTGCCTTCAGCCTGGATTTCCCAGACTCTGTCACTGTGGGAAATAAATTTCTCATTTTTATAAATTAACCAATTTCAAGTATTGTTTTGTCGTAGCAGCACAATGGACTAGCGTATTTAATAAGTAGCTCTGATAACTAGTTAACTGTTGTATCAGTTTGAATAAGAAATGCCAACTGATGGGATTCATGTAGTTGTGGGTGTGGCTGAAGGGATTTACTGAGGATGGAAGACCCACCCTGGGTGTGAGGAGCACCAGCCAATAGCTTTGGAGCCTGAATGGAATGAAGAGGGAAATGAAGCAGGAGGTCTCCCTGCTGTTTCTTTGGAGGAGCTCCTGTCTTTGCCTTTGCCTTGGAGGTCTGTTTTCTGACTTCCTGTGCAGACTCTTCAGCCTTCCAATGCAGACCTTTCAGTCTCCTGATAGGGACTCACAGGGGACAATACAGAGAGCTCCAGGCCTTCGACTGGTTCCTTTGATTGGATCCCTTGGCTCTCCTGTGCATAGACAGCCTTCTTGCACTCTTGCACACTTGACTCTGGGTGCAGCCACTATAATAGCCTGTTTTGTAAATCCTTATATATGCATGCATCTTCTTTGAAATCTGCTTCTGTAGTGAGCACTGACTAATACAGCAGACCACAGATGTGAACCATATTGTAGAGTTGGAACTTCAGAAATGATTTATGTCACTCAGTTTATGATAAGGAGACAGAATGTGGGTGGTGTAAGTTTTTGTGTGGTGGCAATGGATGCCTGGTAACACAGGTTTTCCATTTCCTGTTAAATACACTGATAGTCTATAAACAAAACATTGTGGAAAGTTAATTGTTTTGTAGCGTCCCCAGGATTACAGTAAATTTCCCTTTGTGTCACCTTCAATCCGTTACTATGATGAGTTACCATTGATTCTTTTCCCGTGCCACACATTGCAGGCTCTGTCATTTTTTGCCAGGAAACTTCCTGTGTTAATTCTGTTGATTTATTCTGTGTTATGCAAAAGAGTGGGAGTTTTATTGTCCTTCATTTTGTAGGAATATATAGTAATTTAAAACTCTTGAATCTTCAAAATTTTATTCTCATAATGGCAGTAAACCCATAAGCAGGAAGTAATTTTCAAATCTACAGACAGTCTACATTCTTACCCTATGCAATGAAAACAGAACATATTATCTGTGGCTTGTAGAAAGACTTTATTATAAAATTAATTGCTCCATTTCAATTAATAGAAGAGATAAGAGGTTTTGTCTAGACATAGAGAAAATGGAATCCAACCAAAACATTGTACATTTTAAAACTTATGTTAACTTTTAAAAAATTAAAGTGAAGGGAAAGGTCTTTAAGGGGAAAGAAAAAAAAAAAAAAGAAAAAGAAAAAAAGCCTGTCTCTGACATGCATTGCCATTATAGATAATGTGTGTGGAAGTTAAACTCATTGCAACATATCTGAAATGAGGCTAGTCATTAGTCTCACCCTCATAGCAACTAGTAAATTTGTGTGCTGGAGGAGGAATTGCAAATTTTTTGTGAAGGGACTTTAAGGTGTTATAATATAGATCAAAATCCCCACCCCCGCCCCATGTCACACATTTAGAGACGGTGCTTTTGGAAGGTGATTGGAACATGGTGACACTAGGCTCATCACTGGATTCATCCATTGATGAATTCATAGTTGAATATGCTCTTAGGAGGTGAGGCCTGGTAGTTGGAAGAGGTGGTCATCGAGGACGTGACATGAAAGGCTGTGTTGTTTTCAGCTCCTTCCTCTCTGCTTTCTGGCTGCATAGATTGAACAGCTTTTTTTCTGCCATGAAATTTCTGCCTCAGAGCAAGTCAGCCATGGACAGAATCCTCTGAAACCGTGAGCCAGTGTAAACTTCTTTTCTGTTAGGTTACAGGTATCAGAACTTTTGTCCCAGTGATGAGAAAATGATGAATACAGAGAATTATATGATTGCTCTTGTGACTCCTCAGCTTTATCCTTAAAGTTCAAGAGCAATAATAGATGATACATAATAAAAAGTTGTTTTTAATGACACTTTCTCTATAAAAATAGGTTGCACACTAGGTTTAACTCATGTGTTATATAGTTCGAGGACACCCAATAGCGTGGACCAAATATCAGGTTAGCTTGTAAATAGATAAACCTTACCAAGAAAAACAAAAAAACTTTTTCTGATGTTCTTCTCTGTGCTTTCTCCAGGGTAGTGGTGGTAGTGGTGGAAGCAGTCAATCTTGGTCTCACTAAAAATGTTATATAAATAATACATAAGTATAATATCACCTCAAGAAATACAGATATATAGAAAGGTATTGTCATTTAAAAATCTTCAAAAAATACAGAAGTGTGTAAAGCATAAAAGCCTTTTACTCACATCCTTCTATCCTACTCCTCTCTGAGAGGTTATGGATTTTTAACTGTTTAGTGCTTATTCTTCCAATCCTTTTTCCAGTAATTTATAAACATACACACAAAATCCCTATCATTAAGTTTTTATTTTCTGTGTTTTATTTTATGTAAATGGGATCTATTGTACCTTATATGACATAGTATGATTTGTTCTCTATTTAATACTGCATGTCTTAGCAATTTTTTCATGCCAAAGATGAAATTTCTATTAAATAGTGTTTTGTAGTATGGATGTACCACAATTTATTTACAGTTCTCATAGATATTAAGGTTATTTACAGCTTTTTACTTTTACAAATAGGGCTGAAATGAAGAACTGTGTACGTTGTTTAATGCTCTTGGAGACTGAACTCAGAGCCCTGCAATGCTATGTAGGGACTCTACCTCTAAGCTATACTTCCAGCCTCAATTGTGTATTTTCCCCACCAAAATAATGTGTAGGTTATTCTTCTAGAATTGAGCATTACAAGGAGAAGTTACTATCTTTAGTGAAAAAATGATTGGTTCTCCTTAGAAATGATAAACTCTACATGTGAGGTGACAACTGACATGGTCTGGAGATAGACTGAGGATAAACTTGGTGGGTACATGATGAATAAACCCTGCTTCAAATGGACACAGTGCTATGGCTATAACTTTTAGAATATAGAGAATGTGGTCTTCCAGTGTGTGAGTTCATTTAATCAAAAAGTCTATGATAAGTGTGTACAGCATCTTATAGTTGAAAGAGACCTTTACTGGAGACTAGGCACTCTGCCTTCTAGTTTACTCCTGATATTAAGTAGGTATGTGATCTTGACAAGTTCCTTGGGCTTCTTATGCCTTTTTCCTCACGTATAAGAAGAAGTTGTAAGATTGCATTATCTATAGGACTTCTTAGTCTTTATGATTCCATCATTTGTTTCTAATGATAAATTATTTCTAATTTATTTCTTGTCTTATAATGGTTTTAAGATCAAAATGTGTAGTTCAGGTATAAAAATAGGTGTTTAGACGTGTTTCCTTATTTACTATTGATCAAGACATAGTGAAAGAAAAGTTTTAGGAAGATTCATTTGACAGAAATGTTTTACTCACTGCATAGTAAACAGAGGCCAGAAAAGATGTTAATGTGGCTTCCTAGTGTGGAGCATGATGTTGGGGAGTAAAGTGGTAATGGATAATGATTTGGTGGCTTGAAAATAAACTTCAAGGCACAGATCATGAAGAGGATCAATGTAACAGCTAGCTTATGCTCTATAACAAGCCCTGCTCCAACCTTGGTAATATACTGGCTTAATGGAGCAATTGTTTATACGCTCGTGATTTAGTGGGTTAGTGATTTGGTTAAGGCTCAGCAGGGGGTATTTTAGCTGGCTGTGGTTGTGCTCGTTTATCAGTTGGGTTTGCTCACAGATCTGCAGTCAGCTAGCGTTCAGTGGCCTCACTCACATATCTGGCTTTTAACTGGATTAAGGGGGTATGTGGGCCATATGTTTTTCATTATCCACAAGGTTGCATTGGCTCATGCCCCTCATGGTGTTAGGGTCCAAATGCAGCAAGAGAGGGCAAGCCCCTGAGTCCAAGTACTCAAGTGTCTATTTGCATCATGTTTGCCATTACCATTATTTCTTTGACCCAAGCAAATTATATGGTCAAGTGTGGAATCAGTCCTGAAGAGGCTAAGTAATGCAACCATTTATGCGAATTGTCTAAGAATTTGGTGGTGTTGATGGGGAACTACGCTGGATCTCAGGAATAAAGTAGGAAGAGTAAAAAACAGTAACTTGAAAATTTCCTAGACAGTGATCAAAATGGTTCAATGTTTACTGATTAAATACTATGAACCAGGTACTATGTATAGTGATAAAAAGATATGGCCTTATTCTTAGGAATTCTAGAGTCTGATGGGGTGAAGGAAGATAAGCAGATTGGTTGAAAATAAATCACTTAAGTGTTAAGACATAACTGTCTGCCAATTAGGGAGTCAAGAAACATTTGCGTAAAGTGCTCTCTAGTACATATTATTTGTTTTGAGGATCATCCCATCTCATCCAATAGAAAATGGCTATATTCTGCTGTAATAGCATGAAAAGCACAAAAGACAATATGAAACAGAAAGACTGGATAAGGAAGATTGATGATGAATTCATTACAGTAGTGGGAAAGGGGATCCACATTTGGGAGGTCCAAAGGGCTTATGGGAGTTGAATTGATTTTGAAACAGTTTGAAAACATTCAACAGAGATGGCTGATATATGAGGGCATATGGAACTGCAGATCTGGGTCTAGTAAGGCCTCCAGGCTCAAAATATGAAAGCATAGTAATTAGTAACTGAAGCCACAAGTGGAATGCATTTCATATGGAGCCAGAATGTGAAAAAGAAAGGGCAAAGAGACTGGGAGGGGCCTTGCACAATGCTTTTAGTTGGCATAAGCAACAATTAGAAGCTTGTCAAAAAGAGAGACATCAGAGAAAGAATCAGAGAAGGGCAGTGCCTCCAACACATGGGAAGAAGAGAGTTTCAGGAATGTATGAGCAGTCAAGAGGGGTCAGAAGGAATGAAGAGTGACACCAAGTCATGAAGCTGACCAATGAGGGGGATATTGTTCTAAGAATGTCAAGCCTCGCCTTTAGGCAAACTCTTTTGCTATACACACATGCAAAATAACTGAGTAATTGGAAACAGTGCAGAAAGACACGCAGCAACATTGCTTAGTGTGGGTATAAATCTTTTTGCTCTATTTATATTTGTGGAAGGAAAATGAACACCATCCATAATTAGCATGCTCATTAGGTTTTTCAAGACTTCTCAGCAACTTTTGGAAAGGAAATTCATTGGGAAACAATTCCACTTGTATTTTTATGTAGGAGTGCACAATGGTAAGGTAAAGTTGTAAGGTAATGTTTGAAGCAAAGCGTCTTTCTAATTTGTCTTTAAAACTCAAAGACTTTTTTTATTACCATATATGAAGGCCTTTTAAACTAAACACATATTAATGGAGTTTAGTGTGATATTTCCATACATGTATACAGCATTTACTGATCAAATGTAACCTATTTTCATTTTCCCATTCTTCCTCCTCCCCCCAGCCATCTCAATATCTAGTAATAATTATTCTACTTTCACGGCCTCATCTTACTTCTGAGCTTAAGAAAAGGAAGTTGAGTTTTCTAGTTTTTTTTCTCTCTTTGTGGCTTCGAGATTTCTAGTTTTTAATGTCTATTTGTTGATTACATCTAAGCAATGCTCAATGCAGTGTATGTTCTGAGCAAAGGCTTCTAAATCTTTTTCATCATTGTCAAACAAGAGTGTGAGACAACAGTGCTGCAATAGATGAATTCTGTGCAGTAAAGGATTTAGAATGAGGGTTTCAGAATTCTCACTGACCCACTCCAATAACTCAGCCATCTTCCATGGGTAGCAGGTGCTTGCTCTAGGAGTTCTTTTGTCCCTCAGCTGAAAGACTTAGAAGTGGCCTTGCCACAAGGGTGATGGAGAGATTAGCATCTCAGGGGCCTTCGTTTACAGCTTTCTCTTTGTAACATATTTGGGAAGACATCTGTTTGAGTTTGCTAGGCTGTCATAACAAAATGCCGCTGACAGGGGACTCACACCACAGAAACTTATTTCTCCTGGTTCTGGAGGCTGAGCGTCCAAGATCAAGGTATTGGCAAGCTTGGTTTCTCCTAAAACCTCTCGTGGTGACCTGTGGATGGCTATTTTTCCCTGTGTCGCCACATGACCTTTCCTGTGTGAAGGTGCTTATCTCTGTCCTGCAAGTGACTGAACTCTAATCTCCTTTTCTATGGACACTCCTCCCATTGGTAGCCATCCCGTCTCATTTTACCTCAGTTACGTCTTCAAAGCCCTATCTTCACAGTCTGAGGTGCTAGTGCTACGTGGTACTATTCTGAGGTACTGCTCACCGTATGAATTTTGGAGGACACAATTCAGCCCATACCGAAGTCTACACTTGTACCCTGTGCCTCAGTAGTGTTTGTAGACGTGCACACTGTCCCGGCTCATGGGCTCTGCTCTGATTTGCTCTCTCAGGTACTGCCCTTTGGGCTTCAATGATCTTAAAAGATGTTCACAGTTTGCTTTATGTGCTTTGCAAATGTATTTATTTCTTTTTGTAATTATATATTTCTGTGAAGATATTTTACAGTAAAGGCTTCATCATGTATACCCCTAAATATTTCATTTGACGTGTCTCTAAAACGTAAGAACACTTTCCTACTATATGTGTGATTGTATTTGATGTTTTCCTCTTCTCAAAGCACTCTCTTCCTTCCCTCCTTCCTTCCTTCCTTCCTTTCTTTCTTTCTTTCTTTCTTTCTTTCTTTGTTTCTTTCCTTCTTTCTTCTTTCTCTCTTTCTTTCTTCCTGTGTCCTTTTAATCAAGCATGCATCATTTCTTCTATGTTGGTGTTTCATCAACATTTATAATTCCTAAAGCATTTTGTGGTTAAAGAATATTGGGAAATGCTGAGCTGGGTGAGTCTAAGGAAGTGGTTTTGTGTGTTACTCATCATTTTAGTGATACTGTTAGGGTTAGTCACTGTAGGTGAAGTTTACTCATGCGGTAGTTTGTGACTTCTGAAATTTTAACAAAATCGTACCTTGAGGATACTAAGTTGTAGAATTTTTTAAAAGTTAAACTAACTTTGCACCCTTTCTTACTTTATTCCTTGGAGATATGCTGGCCGTGATAGTGCTTTTCTAAAACATTTAGTTTCTTTATTATTGCCATCATATAGGAACTAAGTTAAGTGTTCTTACAAAAGACTCCATTCTCATCCTATCTTTATTCAGAGCAAGTTCTACAATTTTAGAACTAGTGTTTTGGTCCGTGTAACAGAATTTCATGACCTGGTGGCTTATAAATGACAAATTTTTTCCTTATACTTCTAAAGACTGGTAAGTCCATGATCAAGGGACAGAATATTCAAGGTCTGGTTTATAGATGTTATCTTCTTTCCATGTTCTCAGATGGTATGAGGAGCAAGAAGCTCTCTGTGTGCTCTTTAAAAGGGCCCCAATCTCAATAGTCCTCTTGATATAACCACCACCCAGAAGACCCCACTTCCTAATACTATTATCTTGAGGTCAGGAATTGAGTATGTGAATTTTGAGGGAACATAAACATGGAGACCATAACACATTGCATCTACACACCTATCCCAGAATCCTGCAAGGATACTGATTTTCTTCTTCCTTAAACTTCGTTACAGGAGCTTCTAATTGTCTTATCTCTCCATCACCATCTATTTCAGAAACCCTATTGTCTGTATTTGTTATTTGTTTTAGGTAATACTCTAGGTTGAGCCAACATACTCTCTGAGTTTGGTCAGGCAAATGCATTTGGCAACTTTCATGCAAATGCTATTCTGTCTCACCTGTCTTGCCCTCTAGTCCAGACTTTACATATGCAATTAGCTCTGACCACCATACTGGCCCAATTCCTTTTCAGAAGCTTGCTGTCATCCTTTGACCATGAACTGTGACTCACTAGTGGGCACTTTTCAGTTTTTGCCAGTCAAATCCCTTCCACCTGTCATTCATGATGCTAAAGTAATTTTCGTTCTCAGCTTTCTAGATTATTTAAGCATTTCTTTTATTATAATCCCCCTCTTACTTGGAGTCTATATTGCAAAACAATGGTCTATGGTCCCATGAATTTTAAAAGCTGTAAGGATGGATATATATATAGTCATCATGCTGCTAAATCTACAATGGAATATCTTTAAAGTCTGTAGTAGATTTTTTTCTTGATAGTTTGTATTTAGTTCATTGAATTTTTAAAAATGTATTTAGAGCCAACATTTTTAAAGTTTCCTAATATTCCTGTAAGACAGTAGGGCACATATAGACAAATCTCATTTCCTTATCAGAGTTTCTCTGGAAACTGTTTCATAAGCTGCGTGGTCTCTAGAACATGAAGTGACCTCACCAACCCTAGTGATCAAGCCGCTTGAAGATTTCACTGCTTCACAGGTGTTGGACAAAGGCCTATGGGAATTATTTTTGATCAATTTTAATGTGATCTTTAAAATGAAAAAGTTGCTATTTTATTCAGTCTTTATGAGGTCTTTGGTGGGAAAGGGACTTTTCCAGATTTTAAATTTGCAATACTAGCAATTTTAAAGAAATAAAGTTTTGCAACTCTTAATAAAAAAAAATCTGCAGAGAAACTGGAGTTTCTCTGGAAACTGCATCATAAACTGAGTCATTGTGATAAGATCCTATTTTTTCTCAAAGGGGCAACTTTACATTTGAGGACTACTTGCCTTCCTAAAGTCTCCTACCTACCTTAGAACTATTCTAAAAACAGCATTGTAGGTGCTCAATAACAAATGAGAATTTTTTTGTGTGTGTGACTGGCATTCCTCTTAAAGGGTCAATCAAAAGATTGTCATGTTTACCCTTTCCAACATCCTCAACTTGTTCAAATTTAGAAATGGAATTGCTTGATACCAGATAGATGAAAACTTATCATACTTCAAAAACATTGGACCTCTAGACACCTTGCTAACAGATATCAACTACGAGAACTCTTCATGTTTCACAGATAATCTGCAAATAAGCTATAGGATCAGAATTTTAAAATAGAGCATTGTCACAGTGTTGCTACATCTGGAATAAGACAGTATCTTAATTTGAAATACATGTACTTTGGATGGTGGCAAATATATGTTATGAAAGGGTATATTACTTATATTGCATGAATCTAGCATAAAATATAAATTTCACAAATTTAATATTATTTTCTTGACATTCTACTGTGTATTAGGCAGTGGACTAATCATGAACAATAGATTTGCCTTCATGGTGCTTATATTCTAATGGGGGAGACAACTGACAATTGGGAAAATATATATGTATATAAGTTATATATCTATATACCAGAATATATATTTATAAAGTAATTTAGCAATAAATGATTTAAGAACTATAAATAAGAATTGGTAAAGATTGTGATGGAAGAGGACTATTTTAGGAGTAGTCTAGGCATGTCTCTGTGTAGTTGTGGCATTTGAACAGCAACTTGAATGAAAGTGGGTATAAACCATTCAAAGGTTCCAAGCAGATCTTTCCAGAAGAGGAATTGACAAGTACCTGGGCAATACAGGTCATCATCTCAAGGGACCAATGAAGGCCAGGGCTGGCAGAGTAGTGTTTATAAGGAAGACAGAAGAGGACATAGACCAAGAAGTCAAGAACTGGGTCTTACAGAGCTTTACAGATATGTATTAGTTGGGCTAAATTGTCCAAGAACCAAGAATAAAGATGGAGTTAAACACGGAGGGTCTCATTAGCTGAATATTTGGGTGAGAGAAAGTGGGGAGTATCCAGTAAAGGCTGGGAGAAGCATGACACTGTGAGGCAAGTCCAAACCCAGCAGAGGAGAGATGGAGGAAGATTGCGTGGAAGGATCCTAGATGGCTATGCAGGGCAGAGAAGATTCAGCAAGGTCATCAGTGAGTCAAAGATGGTCATGAAAGCAATCATGTGCTCCCCAGGTGTGTGATGGATTTAGGTCAGTTATTGGCTTGGAGCACCTGGTGGGAAAGGTGATCTCATGGAAAACAGTGATGAATTTCAGAGTGCAGCTGCAAAGGCTTTCGGTCAGTTATGTTCCCTTGGCTGGAGATCAGAGTGGTGCACTTATGGCAGCCGTAATATGGTAAAGAATTTTGGAGTTATCATAAATTGATGGGAAGTAACTGGAGGGTTTTGAATAAGGGAGAAAGTGACTTGATTACTTAAAAATGACTCTCAAAAATAGACTTTGAAGATGTGGAAGGATACTGCAGAGTATTCCTGAAAAATGAAGACTTCGATTAGATTAGTAGAAACAGAACTTTAGGAGATGTAGTAAGATTCTAGAAGAATTTGAGGATGCAACTAAGAAACAGAATGGATTCAATGTTGATAGTTGTCTTAATTACTTTCTCTTGCTGGGACACAATGCACAGCACCTGAAACGTAAGGGAAGAAAAGATGTTTATTCTGGTTCATGTTTTCAGTTCATACTCACTGGCTCCAATACAGGACAGCATTGCAGAGGGGAACAGCTGAGGACAAGCTGCCCATGTCATGGTGGGCAGAAAGCAGAGGGCCAAAAATGGAGCTGGGGAGGGAGTTACACCCTTCTAGGTAATGCCCCAGTGAACTGCCTCTTCTGATCAGGCCTCATCTGCTAACATCATGGTTAGCTACAGTGCCTCCATCATTCTATAACCTTTCAAAAGCTCTACCTATGAGCACATGAAGATTTGAGTTAAGGATGACTTCTGAGTCTTTGGACTGAGCAACTGTGGGATGTTGTGCACATCATTGAGATGGAACACCTCAAGGAAGATATGAGTTAAGTCAAGGGTTCAATTTTATGTATGTTAAGTTTCAAATACCCAGCAAGTCTCTAATCAGAGATACCTGGTTGGCAATTGGACATGAGTAAATAGTGAAGGAACTGTCCAAACTATAAATATAACTTTTGGGTTCATCTATGTTACTTAAAGTCATGAAACTGGATAAAGTCATCCAGGGGAACTATACCACTGGAAAGAGTGGAAGAAACTGAGGGCAGAGCTGTGGACACTAACTCTTGGAGGTAAAGAAGAGGGTGTGGTAGGCCAGGAAACATTGAGGTGAGAGCTATTAATGTGGAAGAAGAACTGTTGGTAGAAAAGTCCAGAAAAATGGGAAAATAGTATTTCAAAAAGGAAGAGATCATCCATGTCAAGTGTTGCTTAGAAACTAGTGAGAAACCTAAACTCACCTTTGGATTAGTCGAGATGAAGGTCCTGATGACATTCACCAGAATGGATTAGTTAAGATAATAGGGGAAAAGGCAGCTATATGAAGAGTGGTGTTGAGCAGGTGCAGAAAGTAGAGACAAATCTTTGGAGGGAATTGCAATGGAAGGAGCAGAGAATATGGTGGTATCACAGTATTTTTATGGGAATGATTCAGAGCAGAGAGTACGCGTAAGAATATGCATAAGAAAGGGCTGTAATTGTAGGAGCTAGTCTTCCAGCAGGCTTCTGGGAAAGGACTTCACAGCACAGGTAAATGGTCAGGCCTTACCTATGAACAGGATGAGATTCTTCATGGTACTGGAAAGAAAGTTTGAATGTAGAGGAACAGACACATAAATGGTGATAGACTGTGATAGGAAGAAGAGGAAGTTGTTTTCAAGTTGATTCGATGTCCACACTACAATAGGAAGTAAAGCCTTGGTTGAAAGTGAGGAAGACATTGAATTAATAGAGGTTGGAGAAAGGAGAAGTGGTGAAATAATTGTCTGTAGTCCTAGATTTCAGGAGAATGGGAGAGTGATTGAATGTACAATGTACAAACACCAGGCAACAAAGAAAGCCCATCTCAGATGGGGGTTGGCAGTACTGAAAAGAGGCCCTATATGCTGTTGTGTGTTCAATTGTTCATAGCAATGGTTCTTAAATGGAGTCAGTTTTGCCTTCACCAGTACATCTGGCAATGTCCGAGGACATTTTTAGCTGTCACAACTGTGAAGGGGGAAGGGTAGTTCTACTTGAATTGCAGGTTGGAGATTTGCATGTTGCATTCTTTTGGCAGCTACAGCACAGTGAAGAGTTTGGATTTGCCGCAAGTCGATGGGAAATTATTGGAAGGTTTTGACCAAGGGAAAGCGATAATCTGATTTATTGATAAAAGTGAAGCTTGTATGCTCCTAAACACCCTACAGTACATAAGATAATCCTCCAAACAACTATGAATTAGATGCCTCCAAATTTCAATAGTGTCTGAATGAGAAGCCCTACTCCAAAAGTTCTTAGTACAAGTATTTCTCAGGTCTTGATAGTAGATCAAAATTCAAGTGTACCTGAAGGAAGAAGTAAATTGTGATCCATCTTATGAATAACTAAATTCTTACCCTTAAATACTTTATTAGATTTACACATAATATTATGAATGACTACAGGAATTTAGCCTTTATGGATACTCTGCAGTGTACTCAAAGTGTTCTTAAATTGCATGATCTCATTAGCCTCCAGCTTCTAGGGGTAACTGTAGATCAGATTGATCCCAATGCCCCGGGGAGCAAGGACTGTAGGGACTTCACTAGTTCCTTGTTTCATGTATTTCCTTCAACACTGTTGACATTGAACTTTGTGTGTGTGTGTATGTGTATGTGTGTGTATAGCTATACCTATGTCTGTGTCAACATCTATGTGTTCGTCTATGTATTTAAATTAGCATGGTTTTATAGTTTATTTTGATATTTGCATATTGTTCTTTTTCAATTTTTAAGTGCTTGTTTTGTTCCAAAGTTAATTTTAGAATCATCTTTTAAAGCTCCATTGAAATTAGTTTGGATTTTTGTCAGAACTGTTTTGCATTTCTATTTTTTTATTTTTAAATTTTTTTATTTTAAAGATAATAAAACCAAATAAAGCACAACAAAATAAAGTCAATTGAAACAAGATAAAGTGATACAGGACTTCAAAGCACGATAATAGAAAATCAACAATGGCTACCAGAATGCCTCTTTTTATCTTCACAATATCTCTCCATATCATCAGACATAAAAAAATCAAACAAAACAGAATAAAACCAACCAAAACAAAGCAATGAAAGCAATATAGGACTTCAAAACAAGATAATAGGAAATCAACATGTTTCGCATTTCTTGGCATCAAATTGGTTCTGATGGAACCCTCCTACAAAACAAGGAATAATATATTTTAATATTTATTCATATTTCTACTACATGTTTTTTAGCAATATTTTTTGTTTGCTTATCCTTAAATATATATATGAATAAAAACTTTAAGTGCTGTTATGAATATGATAGTTTCATGGATTACTATTGATTACAGCAATGCTATAATTTTAGTAATTCTATTCCTTTAGGAAATTCTCTTTATTTGTTCAACAACTGTCAATTGATGATTTTGAACTATGACTGCGCTCCTCTGTGTGTGTGTGTGGTGTGTGTGTGTGTGCACGTGCATGCTCATTGTGGGTGTTTGGAGTTATCTTAGGCCCTACTGTGTTTGTTTCTCACCCTATTTTAAGAGTCCTGCCCAGTTAGATCTTCTGACATAAATAATCTGAAGACAGAGAGGAAAAGCGATGCGATTGTCTCAGCTGTTCCATAGGTATTTAATTTGTGAGCCTCATGATCTCTTCTCACTCTGCTCCCATTTATGAATCCAGAGCTGGCAGCTCCTCCTTAGAGAGGAGTGTTTCATAAAAGACAGCTTTCTCACACCTATTGTACATTGCAGTGTTCTCTGATTTGGATTTTCCACCAGTCTGATCCTGTCTGCTTTCTATTTGCTTAAAATCTTTTGGTCTACTGATTATATGTTTCATTGTTTCTGGTTCTGATTTTTTCTTTAAAAAAGATCTTTTTCATATTTTCAAATTGGATTTGGGAAGGAGCAAGAAGTGAGCATATGTATTTAGTCTATCACCTTGGACAGAAAACTTTCTGAGTTCTGATAAGTAGTAGCAATTGTTATTACTCTATTCGACTCTGCTTTTTCCTTCTTCTGTTGATGAATTATAGAGATTTTTAAAATTGTTTAACATATGTTGTAAATACAGTATTGGTTAGAAATGTTTCCTTTAGTTGTTTCTAAGTTTTTAGACTATTATCTCTGAACAATGAACTTACTTGAATATTGAAAAATATTTTTTAGTGGTCTTTTTGGTGGCTCATGCAGTATGGCCAGTTTGGAATTCAATCACTAAGTAAACTGACAAAGGATTATTTTGTAAATGCTCAGGAATAGGGACAGTACTGGGGGATCAACTATCTGCTGTCTAGATACTTAAATAGGACCTTCAGTAGTGTCATGAAAAGACTATTCTGTTTGGAATTTGGAGACCTACAATTGGATTATAGATTATACTTTGGCATTTATAGTTGTGGAACTTTGTGCAAAATTCCTGAACCTCAGTTTTTAAATCTGAAAATGGCAAGGGTTGCATCTGCTTTTCCCTTTTTCACAGGGTTCCTGTGACAATCAGATAAGAGAATGGATGTGAAGGCCCTTTAGGAAGCCAAAGTCAGGTAAATGTAAGTTAACAGTAAATATTCTTCTACCTTACTAGTGATTGTCTTCAAAGATTAGATTTGAAAAATCAGTGAAATTCCTG
Source organism: Dasyprocta punctata (assembly GCA_004363535.1). Classification (NCBI taxonomy): domain Eukaryota; kingdom Metazoa; phylum Chordata; class Mammalia; order Rodentia; family Dasyproctidae; genus Dasyprocta; species Dasyprocta punctata. The sequence continues at coordinate 28,457 of RJWM01001496.1, read as the reverse complement.
ACTTCCTTAGAGATGACTCTTCAAATTAAAATATTTATTTTTATTATTAAAACAAGAATTTAATATGCAAGAAACAGACAAATGCAGAATAATAAGTTCTTTGTTTAATAAAAGAGCTGTTTATTATATCTGATGAAAAGCACAGGTTTGTTTTCATTAGTACTTCAAAATTATGCTTCCCAAAAGGAACCAATTTGAAAATGTTTTCATAGAAACATCTGGATAGTGGATTAGACATGTTTAGTATGTGACTTGTCTAAGTGTACTTAATTTATTTTGATTAGATAAACCTTTTCTCTAGAATACATTTTTAGGACTCAATTTCTCTTGATTAGTGCCTTAGAGCTGGTGTCACTTGAAGAACCTCAGTCTTTTAATTAGAATTTCTAATTGGGCAGTCTGTGTGAGTCTTCAATGTGAGAGAGAATTTGGCCAGGCAGGGAATTGTAAAAGAAAATTTTTGAAGTCAGGCCATGAAAACTCAGGATTCATTTCTGCCCAGCTAATTCGCCAGGGAAAATAACCTTGGGGTATATTTATTGCAGAAGAAAATTAACCATTCTAGTAGATCAGGATTAAGCCTTTGGAAGAAGAGATTCATTAACAACAACAACAACAAAAAAAAAAAAAAAAAAAGAAGAAGAAGAAAAATAGGCCTTCTCCTGTCCAACCTTCCCATGACCTTAAGTTATGGAAACAGAATACTCCAAAGAACAAAAACCGTTGAAAGTTTGTTTGTGGTGGTTGGAGGGGCAATGGCATTCCAAAAAAATGTAACAGAGTAACAGATGCTGAAAGGAAAGGTCATGACTCTGTCTTGTTTTCCAGTGGCTAAAATTCTAAAAGTTTTAAAACTAATTTCATTATTCTAAACAATAATTTATAACATTCTTTGGGATGATAAATAGCGTATCTCCACATTCAGATGTCAAAAAGAAGACATTAAGAATGTGAAGTTACAAAACACCTTCATCTAGTTTTGAATAACATATGCATCTCATTTTTTTTTTTTGGTAATACTTCTAATGTATTGAGACAAGTTTAAAAATAGATTACTTACTATTTGGAAAGTATACAATAATATTATTTCTGTTCTAGCTATAGCCCTTCATCTCTGGTGTTTCTTGCAACATTTCATAATAGAATTGTCTGTACTCAGTATATCCAATTTCTCCTTTTCCATTCTCTTTTGAATCTACTTAATGTGAATTAGTGTAGACAAATGCGTCATGTGTGACTGTTACATTCTTTTTAGCAGATAATGGTAGCCATGAGGAGAGGCAGGTAGAGGTTAGCCATCTCTTCATCACTTCACAAACTATATTGCGAACAAGTCTCAGAGTACATTCTGAAAGTTGTGCAGATTTTATTTATAGCAAGCAAGGTTAAAAAAAAGCCCCAAATTAGATTTTTGCCTATTAGGTGTTTTGGCCATGACTAGTTTAAGAAGATTAATAAGACAAACATGATAACCAAACAACCAAATTCCTCTGAATTCAAAGCTGGACAAAAGTTCAGTTAGAGATGCACAGGTACCACTGTGGACTGTACAGGTTATATCAGATTTTTATACCATCTTACTTTACTGCAAATTCGGTATTAAATATTTTAGGCACTGTACATTAGCATAATTACCACTACCTCTGCTTATGAAAACCTACTCAAACCTGCAGAATGACTCTAAGCAAGATCTCTGGTATTAGAAGTTTGAACAAAGAAAATGATGTATTTGTTTCCTTTGTATTACGGGCTTTGTAGTTTTAGCTGTACTAGAATCACTTGGAGCATTTGCTAAAACTCAGACTGCTGGGCCCCCACTCCAAGTTTCTGATTCAGTATGGGTGGGGTCTGAGAATTTGCATTTCTGACAAGTTGTCAAGTGTTATGATTTAGATTTAAAATGCATACCCTCTATCCCCAAAGCCTCTTGTATTTAGCAGTTGGTTGGATCATGAGAGCCCTTTACTCAGCAATGGATTCGCTCTCTGATGAGTTCAAGATCAGAACATGCCATTTAGTGGTAGGGCCTGTTGGAGGTGGACCACTGGGGGCATGACTTGGAAGTATGTATTCTTTTTTTCTTTCATTTTATTATTTATCATCACAGCTTTAGTAATAACTCATTTATTGCTCTTGAAACTGGTTCTAAAATTCTATTGTTTTATTTTAAAGAGGATAAAACAACAAAACAGAACAAAGCAGATCAGAACAGAACAATGCAAGCAACACAGGACTTCAAAACAAGACAATAATAAATCAACAATGGCTACCATAATATCTGTTGTTTTCTTAGAAATAGCTGTCCGTACCGTCACACACAATAAATTCAAACAAAACAAAATAGTATAAAACCAATCAAAACAAAAGAATGAAAGCATTATTGGAATTCAAAACGAGATGATAGGAAATCAGCAATGGCTACCATATAAAATTCCATTTTATCCATACTAAACACTTAAAGATATCTTATGTGTTCTGTTCATTGTTAACTGTACTAATTTTAGTTTTATTCTCTCCAGATTTATTAGAAGACCCAGATAGTTACACACCCACAAGCCCACTCAACACTCTTCTACATAGTATGCTAGAATGTCTCAAATCTGCATGTGCAATCCTAAGTTCCATCCCCAATAAACTTGAAGGGGTGCAAGCACTAATATTTTCTACTCCAAGGTTAGTTATCATTCCTACACTTCACTCATCAAAACAATGAACCATAACATTTTGTCCTTTCAGCCAATGCCTATCTGGATTCCAGTAGCAAATTTACATGCGCTGACATGGACTGGAGAACAGCCAGTAGAATATCCTTTTACTATTATTGGTCAAGTAGCTCCGATCTTATATCTGTCTATTATTATAATCTTAATGCCATTAATGGACTTCATAGAAACTAAACTACCAAAATGATGAGTCTTTGTAGTACAAGTATTACTTTAGCCTTGTAAACCAAAAATGGAGAGTTTATCCCCCTATGACATCAAATCAAAACAGAAAATCACCACCACTAATTGAGCTCTACTACTGCTAATCAAGCTATTCCTTAACTAATATTATATTCATGTATTTTACATTTTACAAACTTAATCTGTATTGTTCTTTACCTTATATACTTTGTGCATTGCCCCTTTAACAATGTTGGAAGCATTATACATGTATTGTACTACATAAAACATACTATGCATAATCAACATTAATATAACCCTGTGTTTATAAGCAAGTACATAGAACTAAGGTAATACATAACCCATTTACTTATTTATCTACTCTGTAATTCAAAACTATACAAAGATGATAAACCCAAGGAATCTATTAGTTTTACATAGGACATACTTCTTCTCAGTTGGACATTGGAAGCAGGGGAAATAGATGGGTCGGAAGTCTATAGAGCTGTGTGCCAGGTAGTCCTTGTGGCTGATGTTGCTGATCTGCTTGTTCTGCATGGCCTGGAGTTTGGGACACTCAGCAATTCGATGGCTGAGGACTGTGTAGAAGGCACAGCCATGCTATCTTCAGATGCCTAGCATGGATTTGTCCATGCAGTACAGTCTTTGGACCAAAGGTGGCATCTTCTGTTTTCCTGTAAAAGGAGAGCCTTGAGATCCTTCAGTACCTCAAGGTCCATCGAAGTTCTTGTTAATGAAGGGAGTGACAATACCTACATTTCCTGAGCACCTAGTATGGCCAGTCTGGTGCATGTAATTCTCAGTTTCCTTGGGCATGTTGTAATTGGTGATTTGCTCGCTGTATGGCAAGGGAGTTCAGGCCCTTGGAGGCTATGTCCGTGGCCACAAGGACATCTTTCTTGCTCTCCTGAAATGTTTCAGTGGCCTTGGTCCATTCCTTCTGGATGCTGCCTCCACCCTCAACCCTTTGAGCAGCAGGTACTCATGGGCGGCATCTATGTCTGCCTCCTTCTCTGCAAATGTGAGCACAGGTGAAGGTGTCTTCTGTGGGTATTGGAGCAGGTGCATCCTCCTTCACATATTGTACCTCTTGTGTGACATTCAGGCTGGCAGCCCCAGCTTGCCCCACATTGATAGTGACAGGGCACTCTTGGCAAAATTCTGAATCTTCTTTGACATGGTGGCACTGAAGAGTAGAGTCTGCTGCTGGCTCTTAAAGTTGGAGAAGATGGTGTGATGTCATCCTTGAAGCCCATGTTGATCATGTGGTTAGCCTTATCCAGGGCCAGGTAGTGACAGCCATCTAGGCTGACTGTCATCTACTGTAGCAAATCCATGAAGTGCCCTCAGAGTGGCTGCCATCACGTGTGCATGGTGTCAGATGAGCTCCATCTGCTCTTTGATGGACATGTAGAGAGCACAGCACTGGAGGGTGAACCATTCTCTTGAAGCAAGTGACAGTAATATTCCAGGATGCCATGGTCTGCCAGGCAAGCTTCCAGGAAGGGCACAAAATGAGTCTACAGAGCCCTTTATGCTTAGAGAAAGGCAACTGCTTATGTCATTTCAGGCAAAATGTGATGTTGGGCAGCATGTACACAAGCATCTTGCCAGACCCTGTGAAGGTGATGCCAATCATGTCCTGGTTGGATAGAGTGGAAGGGATGCCCTGGGTCTGGATGGATGTTGGGGAGTATGCCTTTCATTTTCAGGCCTTGCAGGATGGCTGCAGGAAACTTCATTTCCTTGAAGTTCTTGATGGATGTGGGGTACCATCTCTTCCCACCAAGATGTAGTACTTCTTCCATACATGCTCATGCCACTCTTTAGACATGCTCAGGATGTAACATGGCAGTGTCAAACTGGTTTTGATTGGGTCATCTTATGTGATGCCCTTGACTGTCTCCCTCACTGACAGCAAGGCTCAGACCTCGGACATTCTCCAGAATCTCTTCTTCTTTCACCTACTTCTCCTTCACAGACTCTTTGTGGGCTGCAGCCTTCTCTTTGAGGTGCTGGTGCTGATGCAAGTGGCTGACATTAGACTGAAGGCCCAGCAGGATGTCATCTTCATCTCCTTGGGGTCTGTTGCCATTGTCTGTTGTTCAGTCCATCTTCTCTGCAGCAGCTTCTGAAGCAGAAGTTGCTGTCATTGTCACAGTGGCACATGTGGTATGTGGTATTTGTTGTCCTTGCCCTCAGCCTCAGTGTAATTACTTTCTGGTTCTGACTCCTCCATCCTTTGCTGAATACAAGCACTCCACAGCCAAACTGTAATGGTATGGTGGATCAGGCAGAGATTCCAAGCTCTTGTGTATGGCAAGCAAAGAATTCAAATGTACACATGTTGTGCAGATTAATCAGACTTTCTCGCTCAAAAGTGAGAGAGGAAAAGAGGGACGAATGTGCTTTGGTCTGCAGTTATACAGAATGCTATAGAGTGGTGCACGAGTGGCCGGGGTGATTAGGGAGGGATTACCCTAGGGTGACTGTATTGGTTTGATCCTGTGTCCCCCCCAAGGTCTCATGTAATATTGGCCAGGGTTGAGTCTGGTGTTTGCAATTGGTTTGTTGTCTAGCACTGGGACTGGTGATGTGAGTGCTGCACCTGCCCATGGGTGGAGCCGACATACAGAGTAAGGGCGGGAGGAATGAGTGTCTCCCTCTCTTCTGGGTTCGTGTGCCTTGCTACTTGCAGGGGCTCTGAATAGCAGACCTGCCACGTCATGCTGCCTTGGAGCCAACTAACTATGGACTGAAACCCTCAAGAACTGTAAGAAATAAACATTTTCTTCCTTAATTTTGGGCATCAGGTATTTTGTCTCAGCAACGAGTGAAAAGTAACCAAGACAGTGACCCCAGACTCAAGTGGGTGGAATTGTAGGAGCCGTGAGGAGTGGTCTTCAGGTACGCTAATCCACTTTCCTTTCAGCTAATCTCTTTCCCCACCACCATAGAAAGAGGAAGAGGAATCTGAATGGATACAAAGTGAAAATAATTTCATTTGCAGAAGAAAGTGGTACAGAAATGCTCTGAGAGGTGAGGGCTCCAAAGCTGGGTAACCAGAAAGGTATATTCTGTTCCTGTCTCCTCCTACTTTCTGTGCTTCCTGGATGCCATGGATCGAATATCTTTCCCTTCACCTTTCTCTTTGCCATTTTGTTTCTGGCTTGGAGCCAGTGGTCCAAGGGCTGAAACCATAAGCCAAAATAAACTTCTCCTTTAAACTGAGGGCATTAGGTATTTTTTCCAGTGATGGGAAAGTGACTAAGATACTAAGTATTGCAGTTTCTGGTCTGGAGTCTCTCTTTCAGCACCCTTGATTTTAGCATTATGTCAGTTCAATTTCGGTATTTGTTCTTCAGTTAATTTTGATAAATTTAGAAAATGGTATATTTTATCTATCTGGAATCTTAATTCATTAATTTTTAATTCTGATCTTTTCTAATGTACATATTTAAGGTTATAATTATCCATTTAAGTATTATTTTGCCTACAACATGAAAGTCTGTTATGTAGGATTCTAAGTACTTTATAACTTCCAATATGATTTATCTTTTTAATCAATTATTAAAATAAAGATTTTTTTAGATTCTATTTTTATTTTCTACAGATTTTTCACTATTGATTTCTAACTTTTTTGCAGTGCTGACAGAGAATATTCTCTGGATAGTATCAATTCTGTAGTGCTAGATAACACTTCTTTTGTGATATAAGACATGGCTAATTACTAAGATTTCCATGTGATTTTAGAACCATTTTCAGGTATGCAGATATCTTCCTCCACTTAGGTTCTCTCCTATCCATGTTTAGGAGTGGTTAGACCAGTTGCTCTCAAATTTAACTGTGCATCACTACCACCCTGAGGACTTATTAACATCTACAGTGCTGGCCCTACCACCAGAGTTTTGGAATAAGTCGGTCAGGTACACCTCAGAAATTTTGCTCTAGATGGTGTTGAATCTGCTCATCTAGGGCATAATGCCTCCTGCATTTCTCATAACATTTTTTGGGTCTAATACCTTGATTGTGATTTGGGATTCTGTTTCTGATCTTCTGTGTCCCTAATAGCTCCACCTAGGGTTGTTTCATTTAAGAACAGAGCTCTATTCTGTAATTGGTCCCAACTTCTGATTGTTCTATTCTCTTTTTCCAGGTCTTGGGCAATAGCTCTGCTGATCGTTTCATCCTGAATCAATTATATTCAGCCCTCATTTTATAATAAAAGGTCTCATGGGAAATTTCAAAAATACATTCATGAACTTATAAAGATTTTAGAGTTTGAATGTCCAGTTTTAAATACCTTGTAGTTTAATAAATGGGAACAAGCTGTACAGACATAATGGGCTGGCAGTAAAGGTTTGCCTTTACACCTCCATTTCTTCCCACACCATTACTTCATTTAGTCGAGAATGTTTTAATTTGAAATCATGCAACTGTCTTCAAGTGGAACCCTTTAGAACAGCAGAGCAGACTGACTCAGGAGATAGGCTGAGGTTGGATGCATGTTTGGAATTACAAAAATAGATATAAACAGTGAAGGTATATGAATGATAAACAGTTGGGTAAACGTTGAGGAAAAAGAAAAGAGGGTCAAAGACTAAGCTCTAGGAACTACAAACTTGGGTTACTGGACACAGAAGCAGTACAATGAAAAAACATTTGTATAGCAGAACCAGCAATTTCAGAGAATGATCAATTTAATTCATCCTTGTCTCAGTAAAACCAGTGCTGTTTTTCTCAAGTGGTATCATATTCTTACTTGTCCAGGTTTAATTAAGAACAACATTTGATTTTTTTCTTCAGGTTCTTTCAGTGGCTGAGATTTGGCATTTCTTTTTATATTATTTCTCACTTATCTTTTACTTTGCAGTATCACTTGTTTAAATCATTATGTTTTCAGATTTGATTTCTTATAAAGGTATGCTAACTAGTCTGCTTAGCCATTCAAATCCATTTTTGCCAGATTCACCTTCCTAAAATGTCACTTCGATTTATTTGTTTTTTGCCTCCAAATTTCAGTGTTTTTGTTGTTGTTGCAGTGATTATCAATAAGATATGCCAATCAATCTTTTTAATCTTTTGTCTCTGTACTCCAAACAGACTATGAATCTTTTGCCATTTTGCTTTTTCTCCAGCCTTTCTCCAACACTCTCCTTGGCAGTGAGTGTTATCTTATCTAGCATTCAAGATATAGATAACTCTTACTTCTTTGGGGCCTCATTTAAGTCTGTACTCTGAAACCAAAATGTCTGGATCAAATCTCAGATCTGCAATTTACAAGGTGTGTGACAATGGATAAGTCACTTAACCTTTCTAAGTTTCAGTGTTCTTATCTTCTGTATATGAGGACAGTGTTACCTTTTTTTCTTTTTTTTCTTGAGACAGGTCCTAACTATGTAGTTCAGGCTGGTCTTGAATTCACTATGTAGCCCAGTCTGGCCTTTAACTCATGGCGATCCTTCAGAGGCCTGGAATTACAGGAATATGACACCATGCTTGGCTAGTATTGCTTATCTTATAGGTTGCTGTAAAAATTAAATGAGTTAATGCTAGCCTGTGGCATATAGTAAGCACTTTATAGGAGACATTTCAAGTAAATAGATGTAACTCAAGACCATACTCTTAAGTGAAGTAAATTGGACTCATATGTGTAAACATCACATTGTCTCCTGGTGTGAGAAACTGGAAGAGTAAATAAGGACTAAAATGTACAATAGATATTGTGAAATGGGAAAAAATTGTCCAAAAAGAAAGAATAACTAGGGTGGAGGAGGGGTGAAAGGAAGAAAGGGAAAAGGGAGAAAACAATTAAAAAAAGATAAGATGGAAACAAATCTTTGTAAATAGAGAGGGGATGATGAAGTTGAAGGGAGGAGAAGGGATTGGGAAAAATAGAGAAATCAAAATATATCACGTACAGGTACAAATTCCCTATGATGAATGCGATCATTATGTATATCTAAAATATACTTATAAATCTAATTATAATATACACACACAGATACACACACACACACATATATAATGGTGGTGATGACGCTGATGATATAGATGTCTACTGATCATTTTAAATCCTTTTCTTAGCTCAGTGTTTATTGACTAAATTATTCATGTACTAATTTACTCATTAAGTAAGGCTGGTAATTATTATTACTGCTGCTGGTAATCATTTTTCAAAGTATTTCACTATTATCTCCTTTCCTAAATGTTAAACTTCTTTGTAAAGATAAAAGAAAGGTTTAAAGAGCCTAAAAACAGCTAGCTTGGGTTTGTGGATTGAAATGAAACTGACAACTGTCACCAAAGAAAAGTCTAAATATCTGATTAAAAAAAATTACAACTAAGTACATTTCACATTTTTCTAAGATAAAATCACCCTGAATAGATGTAGTTGTGTATGCTGTTGAAAAATAAACATCAACCAAAATCCCATTTTAGTGATTTGGATTTTACCATAATGAAAGAACTGAAACATATCCTTACAATCTACAAATAAATACATTCAGCGATATACCTCTTTGACTGGAACACATAATTTCCTTGCCTTAGGAGGAAGAAAGGTCTTCTTTTGTCTTTGAGAAATATTCGTTCTGGCTGCAATTTAAAAATAACAACCAGTTTATGGGACATTGAAAATGCTGTCTGTGATTATAGCTGCCAGGATTTGGCTAGAACAAAGGAAAAGGTATCAAGAAATAATGGCTGCCAAGAACTAATGATTCTGGTATTAATTGACATGTCTGGGCTAAACTGTCTTTAGAGACAGTGGTTAGAGTAACAAAGAAGTAATCATTATTTACTCCAAAAACTTACATGCCCAGTCTTGGCAGTCTTATGATGAATAAAATGTTAAATAAATATATTATATTTAAATAACATTTAAATAACACTATTTATCACATATAGGAGGAATTCTTTAAGTGACTAGGCCAAAAGCAGGTAAAAATTTTCAGTAATAAATTTCTGCAAATTTAAACCAGACGGGCTAATGCTCATCCCTTGTTTATGGCCATAAATAAATCACCCAACCTTGCCAGACATTAATTTTCTTCTCAAAAATAACAATTATAGGCTTTCCCCAGAGAAGAAATCTATGGAAAACTTTCAGTGTGAGCTTGAGCAAATACTACTTTGGGCCCCGTTTTAATTAGTTACAAAATTAGAGTTGAACTTAGTAATAGCTAAGGAACATTTCTACTCTAAGTCTCCATGAAAACATGGGCTGTCTCCTATATTTTATTTAGTGTCTACATTTCTTTGCAGAATTCTAAGAAGGCATTTCTCTTTTCCCACTCTTCCTTCTCTGCTTCTCTCCTCTCCTCTCCTCTCCTTCCTCCTTCATTCCTTCCTTCCTCTCCTCCCTCCCTCTTTTCTGCCCTTCCTTTGGAACTCATTTTAACTTTGATTAAAACACATGCACCTGCATGTAAACTCTGTGTGTTAAAACCATATTAACTCTGGAACTACTTTGATTTTTATCCTTTATCAGAATAGAATTAATAGTTTTTTTGTTTTTTAAATCTTTCTTTTCTCTCCTGCCCTCCCCTCCCTCTCTTCCCTTTCTCCTTCCTTCCTTCCTTCCTTCCTTCCTTCCTTCCTTCCTTCCTTCCTTCCTTCCTTCCTTCCTTCCTGTCCTTTCTCCCATCAACACTTTCTAAATGCATCAATAATCTTCTTTGTGAAACAGCTCATGTTAAATAATTTCCACATTATTCCATTTAACTCTACTCATATTTCTGTTGTTCCCCTATTTTGTTGTTCCTCAGTGAAGAACCCCAGGTTGCAAGTTTTATAACTTGTTTTTATCATAGAACCAGTGAGTTGGAAATAGAGACTCACATCCAAGTGAGTCAAATTCCAAATCTATCCTCTTCCTACATGCATGATTGCTTTTCATCTCTCTCTCATCTTTCTCTGTCTCTGTACTGAATCACCTATAGAGGATCCTTTTCCATTCTATTTTATTTGGCCATGACAACTATAGTCACAATTCTTAACAACCTCATGTGACTGTAATTACTCCTGGTCACATATGTTATGAACATGATATATATTCTACAATTGGGTGCCTTTTCTTAAGCCCTAAGAGAACTATTTGGTTTCCAGAATTCCTAGCTTTTCTGTCAGTTGTTTTCCAGTCTTTGAGTTCTGTTTTAAAGCAGGATTTTCAATCATTTCCTTCTAAAGTTTACCTTTTTGCTGAGAGTCTGCTTGTGTTTCTTCCTCCTGTCCTTCATAAGTGTTGGCTGGCCCCCTTGAATTGCTATTTGCATTCCCTTGTTTTGTCTTTTGGTATAAGCCTTTATCTTCCATGTCCACTTTCAAATCTTTTTATAACTGTTCCTTTTGAACCAGCGTTGCACACAAGAGAAGAAGAAAAAATGCAAAAAACTCCTTCCATAACTGTTATCACTTATTGTTCAACTGGGAGCTGAATGGTTTTTGGAAAATTTATTACCAGAAATAAAGTATTTTTTTTCCCCTTGAAACATTTGTGTGCCATTTCTTTCCCCCATCAGCATTTTGTAGGCTGTTGTGTTTTCCTCTTGGCCTTGACTGCCAAGAAGCTTAGCGCCAAGCATATAGCTCAATTACAGTAACTGTGTTATACTTTGTGGTTAGGATATTTGTTTCTTTCTTCTTTTCTGGTTTTAATTTCTACTTCAACAGTATTATTTCATGCCTGACTTTAACACAAAGTTATAACCAAAGTTTTTCTTTTTCTTTTTAAATAGGCCAGTTGTAATGATAAAGAAACATGGACTTGTTTCTCTGCATAAAATACAATTCATTTTTCTTTTTTTTCTTTAGTCAAAGATTAGCTTCTAGGTTCTACTTCTGGCAGTAGATTAGACTTTGGTTTAACTCTACAGGTAAACATGCACATGTACACACATTCTATAGATCGATCTTGTAGCCAAGTCTTTACCTATTTCAGAAAAGAGGTAGAAGATTTTCTTTTTAGTTCATTAATTAGCCATGGCCTATGGTTTTACAAATGGGTTTCTTTAGAATCGAAGGGTTCCACTCATTTTTGCTTTACTTCCTAGTGGTTAACATGCGAGGGGACCAGGGTGCTGGTGGGTGAGGACAATGTGCCACTTTTCGTGGTTCCCTACATCCGGTTTTTGGACCAGTAAGACACAATTTTAATATCAATCTATCAGTTACTTATCCTAACAATTTGTGTCTTTATATAAATTACAGTATTCAGCCTAATGAACTTAGAGTTCATAAACTGGTGAAGATCTCTAGGTCTTTGTCAGTATTCTTAAAGGAAAGTGTATTTATATATACTTTTATAAGTATTACACTTGTATCACATTTATATAAAGGCTCTTTATGAAAAATTTATGACTAGCATCATAATTGTTAGGGAGAAATAGAAAGATTTTACTTTAGGATCTGGTACCCACTCTGTTAAAGGTATCCATTCTCACGATTTCTATTAACATAGTACTGGAAATGCTATCATGAACAATCAGAAAAGAAAAAGAAACAAAAGGTATCCAAGTAGAAAAAGAAGTAAAATTACCTCCATTTACAGATGATGTGACCTTAAAAAAAACCCTCAAAATTATACCACAAAACTGTTAGAACTAAATAATGAATTTAGTAAAGTTGCAGGATACAAAATAAGCATGCAAAAACCCATAGCATTTTTATAAATAAATGACCATCTGGCTGAAAAAAATCTCATTTATATAGTATAAAATACTTAGGAATAAATTTAACCAAGGAAACGAAAAACGTACACCAAGAGCTATAAAATATTGATCAAGGAACTTGAAGAAGACATAAATAAATAGAAAGATGTGTCATTTTCATAGATTGGAAGAATTAACTACTAGAATGTTCATACTATTCAAAGCAATATACAAGATCAGCACAATCCCTATTAATATCTCAGTGGTATTCTGTAGAAATAGAAAAAAAATCCCAAAATTTATAGGGAATGATATGAAGCCTTATATGGCTGAGAAATTCTGAAAAGAAAAGAAAATACTCATTCAGAGTATCTTTATGGGCGACCTCACTTTATATTTTAGAGCACCTTTCCCATTTTGCCTATTGTGACCATTATAGCCATAGTATTTGAGTAATTCCCATGAAACATCACAACATTGAATTAAATGCACTAGTGAGCAAGTCTAGCTCAGGAAAAGTGACTGTGTATGATTAGATATCTTGAATTTGAGTCAAGACTAGCACTTTCTCTCAAGGTCAAGAGTCTTGAGGCTGCATAGTATGAGAACTCACAGGTCCCTGACTTTGTCTTTATTCCTGAGAGGTGGACAGTCCCTCTCTACCGTCACTAGAGCAGTGACCCCTGCACAGGAACCAGAGCCTCTCTCATCTCTGAGAAGACTATAGAGGACTTCGCTTTTCTTGACATGGATAATTGTAAATATTGATGATCTGTGATAGGCTTGCCTTAAACAAAGTTTTTGCTTCTAGAAGGAAAAATTCTGTGCTTCTACAAAAACCTGAACTGGGTCATTGTGATAAATCCAATACCTAGGCCTCATCCTTTCCCCACTCTTTTCTTTGCCTGAGTTTTCTCTGCTCCTGAATCTGGAGCACCTTGCTTCTTCCCCCACCCAAGTCCACAGGGAGACAGACCTGAATTACAGTTATAGTTCTGACATAAGTTATAAGCCTGAGTGGCTTGAAGAAAATTATGTAAACTCAGAGAGTTGCTTCATCTATAAAATGAGCGAAACCAATTCTGCTTATTAGTGCATGCAAGAATAGAATGCTGTAATGTATATGGAAGAGCTTACATGACGTTCACTGTTGTCATACATGGTGTGGGGATATTTATGGTTTATTACTTCACATTCAAGCAGGACAGTGACAGAAGCAGAATTAATGGATTTTTTCTTGCAAGAATAGGGTAACTTGAGGCCATTTTGGGAGAGTTAGTGGTTCTGGTTCTTGCTACAGTGTCTACTGACTGCTACTACATTCCATTCTTCTTTATTTTATTTCTCCAAGGACATTTTCTCCCCTGTCTTTGGAGTCCATTGCGATTGAGACATTGTGTTACATCTTAGAGAGAATCACTGGTCCTTCAAAAGGGCTGTGTTACTACCTTGACTTGGGCCTGTGAAACTGTCATTGGAGCTACTTCCTTTCCTTCAGTCCCAGTCCATTTTAAATACTTGTTTTGGCTTTGGGTGTGTCAGCTGCTGGAAGAAAAAGAAAAATGACACAGTAAAATTTTAAGACTGAGTTCACAAATAATGGGAAATATATACAAGTATATATTCCCACCCTGAGATATAATAAAGACTAATTCTGGTGAAGTCCATGTGTTCTGGAAATAACAGAGGAAAAGAGAGTATTTCTAAGTGATTAGCTCTAGAAAACCTGGGATATATGGGATTTAAGTGGTAAGTACCTAGTGACAGAACTTTTGACAGATCAGTAAATGGGAGTGGATAGGATTAATTGAAAGTGAAGCATGAATTTGAGAAGATGAGATGCAAGAGAAGGTAACTGCGAGTAATGGCAGGGGTAAATCTCAAATGTGGAAGAGTGGCTGGGGTCAACTTGTAGAAGAGGCTTATTTTTCTTTCTTTTTTCAACTTATTGGAATGACTGTACCAGTTTTGTTTCCTAAATGATATTGAATTTTGGAAACTAAATGCTTTACATATGATTTTTATACCTTAAAAGATAGCTGATTATGGTAAGATTTGGTACTTGAGATCTTTGAAGCCTACATCAAGAGTGAAAATGAATCAATACTCTTATGGATTTAAATACTGCACTTTTGATTATCTTTTCTTGTCAAGTTACTGACTCATGGAGTTCAGGGATACCTTGTGGAATGTACAGACACAGAGAATATGGCGTTTAGTATTAGGTGGAACTGAATCTCACACCAAATGTTTAGAAAAAACACTTCTAGGACTATGCCAAAGTAAAAGACAAAAATTATAAATTTGGTTTCAGGTCAGATATTAGTGCCTGTGAGTCACAAAATTTATGGTTAAACTTTGAAACAAGTGGCAAAGGAAGGGAGTCAATCCAGAAATTTACTACCTGAATGCTTAGTATTATTGTGATGAGGATGGCTTATTAAGCTAATTCTTCTTGCTCAGGTAGTAACCACTGTGAGCTATGTCTTCATCAATCATGAATGTATAGTTAGGAAGAGTGAGGGTAGAAGGGGATTTTAAGTGAAAGAGAGACATATGTCTCAGTGAATTTCAAGTATACAATAAGTGTTACTAATTTTATTTATTTATTTATTTTTTATTTAGTTAATTAATTTATTTAAGAGAAAAGAAGACACAGAAAAGAAAAACAAAAAGCAAAAGAGACAAACAACAACAATAAACCCAAAACAGTAACAGTATAGGTTTACAAAACAAGATAATAAGAATTTGACAATGGTTGTAATATTTCATATTGTTACCTTCAAAAGGGTTGCTTACATTGCCAGATATAGGCATGTAAAATTAATCTAAACATATGAGTATTAACTGTTCTTTTACAAGAACTAATGCAATTAGTAGTACAGTCAATTTAGCTATCTTATGTATATATATACAAATTCATGACTTTTTTCTTTTCCCTTTCTTCAGTGTTACTAATTTTAGTCATCATGCTGTACATCAGATCACCAGGATTTATTCATTTTATAACTGAAGGTTTGGACCATAAGAATAGATCTTAAGTATTATCGTACACACACACACAGACACACACAGACACACACTCCCATACACACAACCCATCACTGGAAACCATGTGAGGTGATGAATATGATAACTTGATTGTGGCAATCATTTCACAATGTTTATTATATCGAAACATTGTATCATATACCTTAAATATATACAATTTTTATTTGTCAATTAAATCTCAACAAATCTGGGCAAATACTTTTCTCTCATAAACCATGAAGATCATAATTTGAAAGAATTATTTTTTCCAGTGGATCAGCAAATGTCCCTTTCTTTCTATATACCAAACCCTGGGGAAATTCAAGCCTAGGGCGACTCTTTTAATGGCCCCCTTCCTTACCCTTCCATTGTTTGCTTTTTAGATGCTCAGAGTAGTTAACAAAGAACTCATTTTCTTCTGAATTTTCCAAGTTGTTGCATAACCAGTAGGATGCAAAGTCTGTGTCTTAGAAAAGGTTTGGAAGGGGGGAGTTTGGAAATAAAAGAGAAACTGTGATGTTCTCCATGATGCTCTTGTTCCAAAGCAGCCTTAATGCTGACATCAGGCATTCCAAAAGGTTAAGGAGACTTTATAATGGTCAGCATACTTAGATGGGACAAGTGACAGGTGGCCACCACAACTAAGCCTGCTATTATTACAGGCATCATTGTCACTACAGTCTCCACTGCTGTTGATACTGGGTTTTGAAAGTGCAAGATGGGCGCCACTTGATCCGGCCCGCGGATCAACTCGTGGGTCTCGCCTGGAGGAGAAACGGGATGAGGGGGACAGGGCAAGAGGAGAGAGAAACGGAGACAAGATGAAGGATTCCAATCAAGTCTCATTTATTGAGGAAGTGTCTAAGGCACTTATAGAGGCGGGAGCGGAAGCTGTCATCTTACGGGGAGTGTGACCAGTACGGATAGGTGTCATCACTTCCTATCAGGCTGGAGTGGATCATGGGAGATGTAGGCTGATGCACCGGATGCCCACAGTAGGGAGAGGTGGGGCGGCAACCATGAAGTTGCCTCATCGCCCCCTACACAAGAAAGGGAGCTGAAAGGGTGACCCCAAAAATTAGGAACCTAAAGCTAAAGATTTTATAACTTCTATCTGCTTATGATGATTAATTATATGTATCCATTTATCCAAGTGGTGGTACCTAGTTATTTGATCAAACATCAATCCGGGTTATGTTATGAAAGAATCCTTTGGATGTCATTAGCACTGACATCAGTAGATTTTGAGTAAAGCAGATTATTCTCCATAATGTGGGTGGGGTTGTCTAATTGGCTGATGGCCTAAAAAGACTGAGGTTCTTGAAGGAAAAAGTTTTGTCTCCAGGTTGCCTTAGTTCTCAGGATCAAATCATTTCTCCCTTGGTCTCTAGTCTGCTGACGCATTGTGCAGATCCAGACTTGCTAGACCCACAATCGCTTAAGTGAATTCCTCGAAATAAATATTTTTCTTTCATTGTATGCATTCTATTGGTTCTGTTTCTCTGGGGGAACCCTGACTAATTCATTCTTTTGTGACTTTGTTGTTTGCTTGCTGTTATTTGTATTGAGCAATCAGACTTGAATACTCCTGATAGGGCTGAGCCTAAAATATGCTTCACATCACTTTACCTTTTTTTCTCACTGGTATTATTTTCCCCAAGCCATCAAGAGACTGACTGGTGAGAGTGAAGGGCAGTGGAATGGCTTTTGCCCAAAGCATGCTGTGTAGGGCACCTGCTCTGTTTAACTTTACTAGTTTGTGTTCCCCATCTTTCCCTTTTAACCCATGAATGTCACATTCCATTTGAGCTGTGTTACTCTGTGCTGGGAGAAAGGAATGTAAGCTTCTTTCATTAATGGCTATCATGTTGTCCTGACCTTTCTTTGTTTTTCTCTTTCAAGAGAAGATGGTTGGAATTTTACAGAGGCTAGTTTAGGATTTCACTTTAGAATTTGTTTCAAAGTGGTACAAACCTTATATTCTTTATTTCTGCTTGATAACCAAACCTTCTCCAGCTCACTTTTTCTATAAGATTATAAAGCTCTTTCTTGTTGTCCAATATGGTGGCCATATGTGGCTATTAGGTACTTAAGGTGTGGCTAATACAATGAAGAAATGAAGTTTAAGCTTTACTTAATTTCAAATTATTTAAATTAAATATAAATAGACTACACCTGACTAGAAGTTAACAAATTGTGTAGCACAAATCAAAATGAGTCTCCAAATATCAATTTTCTGGCTATTTATAATCAAGTAGTGGTAATATATATTTCCTTACTACTTGTGAGGTCCTTGAACAAGTATCATCTGTGTCATCTTTGAGCTTCTTATGTGTGTAGAACTTCAGTGTTCCACTAGATGTGACAAATCAGAATCTGCATTTTATCAAAGTCCTCAGTTTTGTGCTTAATAAAATCTTAGAGTTACAGATAAAATCATCTATACAGGCAATCTTGGCTCACAGATAGAGGGGGGGAAAAGCAGTGAAGGCTTTTCCGCCTCACTAGCTTGTGTAACTTCTGTGTGTCCTCTCTATGTACTCATGGGCCTCTGACTCTTGTTCCAGAATGGTCTGTTTAGAGAAAGTATTACAATCTCTCTGTGCACATTTTTGTTTTACTAAAATGTTACAGCTGTAGGGCACAATGGCTCACTCTTATAACTCCAGATGTTTAGAAGGCTGAGACAGGAAAATTGCCCTTCCTGGCAATTTAGCACAGTCCTATATATAAAAAAAAATGACTGGAAATGTAGCTCAATGGTAGATCACTTGCCTAGCATGAGTGAAATCTTGGGTTCAATCCCAGTGTCACAAAAAGTTGTCCCTGACCACCAACTTTTGTTTTGTTTTGTTTTGTTGTTTGTTTGCTTTTGTGTTTTGCCTTTATGAGAGGAGAGGGTAGCATTTTGAACCTTAGGGTTTTGTTTTCAATGACCCAAAAAGCCTAACACTGAACTCTTGTTAATTCTCAGTGCCTGTTAGGATCAACTGATTTTAATGTAGG
Organism: Dasyprocta punctata; assembly: GCA_004363535.1. Taxonomy (NCBI): domain Eukaryota; kingdom Metazoa; phylum Chordata; class Mammalia; order Rodentia; family Dasyproctidae; genus Dasyprocta; species Dasyprocta punctata. Next base: position 9,865 of record RJWM01001496.1, on the reverse strand, counting down.
ATTGTTTTGGTGCTTAAAACTAATCAGTAGAAAAGTGAAGTTATCCTAAATGTCACTGTTCATAAATAGTGTTTACATTTTTGTATAGCTTCAGGGTTTTTTCAGGAGAGCACACTTACACGTCTGTATGTATACATGATAACTCATGTATGAATTATACTGGAATTTGCTATAATATATTCTACTCTTTAAATAGCTCAAGAAATAAAGTTATACAGGAAATTGCATGTTATTCCTGGAAGTGTAATTTTTAATGACTGTATTCTTTTTTATTGTATATGAGTGTTGTAGTATCATATCATTTCCTTACTGCTTGACTTTGGATTTTATCAATTTGTGGACATTGTAAATAGGAATTCCTTGTTAGTGTTTCATACATATGCTTGAGTTCACTTTTCTCATTTCTGAGACAATATCCAACATCCACACTTCTAAAATGAAAACATTTATTTCGTCTCATGGTTACCATCCTTGGTTGGCTGGATTAGACACTGTATGGCAGAAGGGGATAGGTGGAGCAAAGTTGCTTATGTCATGATAGCTGGGAAGAACAGAGGAGTGACCACAGAGCATCCAGAGAGGGAGATACCCTCTTCCACATCATGTTCCCAGTGCTGCAATAACCTTCCAAAAGTCCTGCCTCTGAGAACATAAGAGTTCTGGGGGGCATTGTAGATGTAAAACATAACATTTGCTCCCTGGCTCCCAAAAGACTCATGTGTATCTCTTTAAGCAAAATGAATTTACTCCATGTCTAAGAGTTGCCAAAGTTGTAACCATTCCAGCATTACTGAAAAGTCCAACTCAAAATTCCTCTGCGACTCAAGGTAAACTCTTGGCTGTGAGCCCTTGTGAATATAAAAAAGAAAGTTAAATATTTCCCACATTCAATGGTACAGGGTAAACAATCTCATTTCAAAACAGAGAATTAAAGGGCTAGAAAAGGATAGTACCAAAGCAAGACTGAAACCCAGTAGGGCAAACATTAAATTCTGTAGTTCTATATCTAACACCTGCGGCAAATTGTGGTAGGATGTGTACTCCAAAGAGTTTGCTCCTTCTGTCCCCATTGCATTTCCTGTTGCAGCCCTCACAGCCTCTTTTGGGCTGGCTCAGCTTACTTTCTGCCGCATTCCTTAGCAGACTTTCCACATTCTTGGCTTCTCCAACTTCCTGGGATCTCTGTAGCACTTTCAGCTTCAGTCTTATAGTGCATACACTGCCCTCTCAGGGACACACTACCTAACCCTCAAAGCCTTTTTCTGAAATCTGGGTGGAAACCTACCTGACCCTCTTATATCATGCATGCCTTTAAAACCAGCACTGATTTGGATGATGCCAAGGTATGTCTGCAGCTACAATATCTAGCCCTCTTTGGCTTATGGGTGCAATAGTTTCTGAGCGCCTGAATGGTTGAACAATGTGAACTGAATCTTGGGGAAGTAATTATTTAGGTGTCTTTTCTTGATCAGGGGGCCTAGGGTCTGTTTTCTCAAATGAAAGCTTTTTAATTTTGTGCTCTTGAGCCTCTGATGAGTGAGGTCTTGTAGATTTCTGAGATGCCCTCAAGGCATATTTCCTACTGTCATGATACAGCATACTTGGTTTTTTAATGAAAATCTTTTCAGCAGTCATGCTTTCCTATGGCACAACTTTGCAGGCACTTCCTGATGAAGTTACAAACTCTCATTTGGCTCTGTAGTTTATTCCTGATTCTCACTGTAGATCTTGCTAAAAGCATCAAACAATATTCACACTACAGTCTGCACATTGGGCAGCCTTGATATTTCCTCTGCTAGATTAATTTGCCCTTAACCTCAGTCTCCCACAAAACCCGTGGACATGGCTAAAATGTAGACAAATTTTCTACAGGAGCATAACAAACATGACCTTCATACCAGTGGAGTCCTTGTTTCCACTTGAAACTTCCTGAGCCTGGTTTTTATGGTCTGCATTTCTATCAGCATTCTGATTTTCTGAGCCCTAACCAGAAGTTCCCAGGAATCTTTACTCTCTTTACAGCATTCTATAACTTCTCCAGCAAACATCTCTAACCTTTCCAAACTCCTCCTGCAAGCCAGTTCCTAAGGCTTCTTTTTTTTTTTTTTTTTTTTGCGGCACCGGGGATTGAACTCACAACCTCGCGCCTGCCAGGGCAGGCGCTTAAGACACTGAGCCAAATTCCCGGCCCTGGTTTTTTTGAGGCAGGGTTGCACTATGTAGCTCAGGCCGGCCTTGCACTCGCGTTGTAGCCCAAGCCGGCCTCGAACTCACAACGCTCCGCCTACCTCAGCCTCCCGAGTGCTGGGATTAAAGGCGTGCGCCACCACGCCCTGTGACCATGTCCTAAGGCTTCTTATCACATGGTCACATATCATCATTGCAAAAACCCCATCATCTGATCTGTCACTTTTCATGTCACTGAGAAACAATACTTGACACCAACAACTCTTAAAGGAAAAGAGTTTTATTTTGGCTCATGATTGTAGTCCCTGGTCTGTTGAATCCAAGGCAGAAATACCATGGTAGAAGAACCTGGGAGAAAAAAGCTATCTACATCATGACATCTGGGAAGAAAAGCCAGCAAGGAAGAGCCAGGGAAGGTGAGATACCCTTCCAAGTTACTCCTCTAGTGCTTTAATCACTTTACAAAAGACTTGTTTCTGAGTTCCTGAGAGTTGCATAACAATATGGTATAAATTCTTTCTTGATACACATTGCTAAATTCAGTTCCAGAGAGATTGTGTCAATTACATTCCAAACAGTGATAACTAAAACTATGTATCTCTTAGAACTTTAGCAAGCACTAAGAAGTAAAATTTAAAATATCCATTTGAACCAAGTACTGTAGTGCCTAACTAGTTGAGAATTTATGGCAAGGAGTTCACAAGTTTGAGGCCAGATTGGGTAATGAGTGAAAAACCTGTATTATAAAAAGACTGGGACGTAGCTTAATATGAGGTTTAGGGTTTAATATCGGTACTGAAAAGCATACCCATTTGATTTGAAGATAAATTAATTTTTTAGTTTAATTAACTCCTTAATTTGTATTTTGTTACATGGTTTATTAATCTATTTCACTTGACTAGGACAAAATATCAGAAGTCTGCTACTTAAAGGAAGAGAGGTTTAATTTGGCTCATACCTTTAGAGGTTTCAGTCCATGGGTGGCCGTGGCAGAAAAGCATGCTGAAATGGCATGGTGGAAGAAAGTTGTTCACCCCATTGCAGAAAGGAAGGAAGGGGAGACAGAGAGAGAGAGACAGACAGAGAGGGAGAGACAGAGAGAGAGACAGAGAGAGAGACAGAGAGAGAGAAAGAAAGAAATAGATAGAGAGAATGATGCCAGGGAGAAGAAAACATCCTCTCAGTTCATGCCCCCTGTAACCCACTCTGTAACCAGGCTCCACCTCCTAACAGCACACAACCTACTAAATTCATCATTGGCTGAATTCACTCATAAGTATAGCACCCCATGGTCTAATCACCTTCCCAAAATTGAGAATCTGGGGGGACATTTTAGATCTAAACCATAACACCTTGCTCAAGATCACAGAGCTAGTAAGCAAGTAACTGGCTTTATTTCAATATTCATAGTTTTAATATAGGACGAGCCATCACTCTTCCTTTATCCTTTTCTCCTCTCCATCTCTCTTTTCTAAACCTTATTTTGTTTTGGTTTTAGACTTTAGGTAAAAATTATAAATATAGAAAAAGAATCCTAGAGTCTTCATAGATTCTTGCAATTTTAATACTGGACATAATGAAGATATAATCAGCAAAATAAAAAATAGCATAGATACAGTCCTTTTAGCTAAACCACAGAGCTTCACTGAATTTTCCAGTTCTCCCCTAGCCTCTTAGTTTTCTTTTAGGATTCTACCCAGATTTTCACATTGTACTTAGGTGCCTTTGCACCCAGTCTCCTCAAATCTCAGTTCCTTTTTTTTCCATGTTTTGAGGGACTTTGAATTTTTTTCAATACTGCTGATATTTAAAAAAATGTTCCTCAATTCAATTTGAATTTGTCTAATGCTTTCTCATAGCTAGTTTGAGGTTATGGATATTTCCATGACTGTTTAAATAGTTTCTTTCTTTGATTCTCCTTCAGATATACTGATGTTGAATACTGCACAATCAGTGTATCCCTGCTAATGAATTAGCTTGTAATCGTATCCCCTTGCAGGGTTGGGTTGGAAAGAAATTAAATGCCTTTCTTTTTTTTTTTCTTTAATGGCTGGAAAGCTTTCTTTAAAAAGAATCAGTAATTACCTTTAGGCCAAAACATAATTTTGAAACTGTTTTGGATATTTGCCTTTGTAAGAATGCTTGGTGTTGAAGAGTAGGTTAGCTTGGGAGAAACAGGTGTTAGCTGCTACTGTGAGCAAATGTCATCTAGGCATAAGAGATTTGCAGTCATTCTGCTTTTTGCTTCTCAGAAAATGCAAGTCAATATTGAGGTAAAGGCAATTATATTATGACACTTGTTATTTCTATTTAAGGCAACATTAAATTTTTTCAACAGACTATTTTACAAATTTTTTTTCAATCTAAGCACTCTACTATTAGCTAATTTATCTTATATTTAATGTAATATTTGTGGAAACCATGAATGAATTCTATATACAGTTGCTTTGTATTGTTCATGTCATTATGGTCCATAAAGTTAGATATTGAGCTTTGCCTCTGTGGGAAATATAAAGCTAGGTTCCTATGAACCTCTAGTCACATTTTCATCAACTGATTGACACATAACCTTGTTTTATGTATGCTTCTGTTTAAAGACACCTTATTTAACATGTATTATTCACTTATTAACATAGAACTCCTGATTGACAGTACTCTCAACTGACACATATATTTCCCACAAGTTGCAAGACCACCTTTTTGAACTTAGGAATTTGAGCACTTCAACAATGTCTCAGGGCTCATTTTACACAGCAAAACACCAACAAAGAATAACAAAAGTGTGAAAAGTGTAACACTAGAGTGTGAAAAGGACACTTGTTTGCAGCTGGAGAACTGAAACCAGACAGCAGAGGTTCACCTTGTTTAACCTCTCCTGGGAACTTTCAAGTGGGGCCTCAAAATTTTTCCTGCTCTGCATATTTGTAAGTGATCACAATAGTGCAGGAAGTATTGATTGGGAGCTACAGGTACATCTTGATGTAAGCAAGTTAACAAATAAGGAATCTGAAAAAACAAGGATAAGCCATAATCTTCATTTGCACTGTGTGAAGTATGAGTTATTCTTATTTCATAAATTAAAAAGGCCTGAAGTTCCAGGATGTGGAGGCACATACCAAAGCCCAGCTAGGCAATTAGTGGGATGGATAAATGTAAGACACATGCCTCTAATTCCAAAGGTACCTTTGCACTGTACTCTGTCTCTGCATTTGAAAATTTCTTGGAAATTCTGGAGTCAGCCAAGTAGTGTTCTCTTACCTGTGTAAAGTAGTGATAAGGGAGTCTTTGATATGTGGATATTTCTCCCCTACCCTATCTTCAAACAGGATTTAAAGTCTGTTTAACCAAATGCATTTCTATCTGAAGCATGTACTCTATGTCAAATAATTTCAGTGCCTGGATCTTCTTACAGGAGTTATGTAAGTGTCCTGGGAGGATGGGTATGGCATATGTTTTATTTTCTTATTTTTATTAGTACATAGTGATTACATTCATTGTGGGTAACTGGTAAAAGTACTTATCACATCTTGATTCTTTTTTTCCCTTTCCCCTCCACCTCTCTGTTTTTAACAGCATTTATTTATCTTATGAGTTTCTATAAAGTTAATTGTCTTACATAGAGGTTAGCAACCAGACTAACAGGCCAAAAAATGTAAGAAAGAGGTAAGATAATTATACTAAATCAAGGTGCACTTGCCTAATCTTTATTAATAAGGCCTCTCTCTTCTCAGAGGTTTTCCCTTAAAGGGTTTATTCTCCTCATCACAAAAGTAATCCATGCTATTTTAATAAAGTTTGAAAATGTAGACAGAACTTCAAAGAAAGACTTCAACTCACCTTCACCCATATTACTTAACAGAATCATTGATGCTGAGTGTGCTTCTTTGCATTCTTTTCCCTCTTGTTTTCTAGACATATTTGTGTCTCTCCAAACATACGTAAACATTTATGTTTTCATGTAAGAATGTTTTAAAATGTCATATGAATATACCATAGTTTACTGAAGTCTTTAGCTTGCTTTTCATGTTTATCTATTTCAAATATATTCTTAATTGACCAATTTTTGAGATGAATATTAACATATATTCCTAATTATTGTGTGGAAATAGAATAAATTATTGCATAGAAGTATATGAACATTCTAGAGACTTTATTATTCTTAGTGCTAGATTGCTTTCAGGAAACTTACCTTAATTTACTTTACTACTGGTGTTGTCTACCATGCTTGTTTCCTTTCCTTCTTGTGAACAAAGCATATTTTAGAGGTTTTAAAAAAGTAGTTTTATTTTAGGTATATAAGTCCCTTTAAAATCACACACACACATACATATATATTTAAATCAGATTTAAATCAGATTTGCTATTTTAGAATTCTCTCACTGAAATATATGATTTAGCTTCAGTTTCCCCATAGGAGGTGCTATGTGCCAGACGGTTGTTTGTACCCTAGAATGAGAGGAGAGTGGCATGAAGGTGAGCATCCCGAGGAGGAGCGCTAGCAAAGATGAATCTTGAAGATGACAGAAGAGGAGAAAGCAGAGATGCTGAAACCATCTGGGGAGCAGGTGTACTGAGGATAGAAAGAAACAGTTTCCATCAAGCTATGACAACAACCGTGTAGGTATTTTGCAATGTATTGAGAAGGTCAAGTTAGACCTTCTGAAGGTCAGATTAAATCTTCTGAAGGTCAAATTAGATTTTCTGAAGAGAGCCAAACATTGTCCATTTAACAGGAGAAAAATGTCTAGATTACTGTGGGCTGGGCTGCATGTATCACAGACTGGCTTTTTAAAATGTGCTTCATTCTGTTTAGTTCCTGTTGAAGTTTTTGGAATGTGTGTAGGGAGCAAATGTGCAAACATGGATTATTCTGAAAACAGCTGGCACAGTTTGCTTCAGGCCACCTGCTTTGGGGGAGCAGCAATTCCATAAATGCAGAGAAGCAAATAATTGCAGATGCTATCTGTCTGCTTTTGAATGGCCATAAAAGGCCAATTCCAATTTTGTTCTTAAAATAGGCAAAAATTTTCAAATGACCCATCATTGATGAGACATACTGAAGATACATTTTCTTCTTCTTCTTTTTATTTTATTTTAAGGAAGAAGAAATATAAACAATAAAACTGAGTTACAAAACTGGTTAGTAGGACAGTAACGATAGTTGATACTTTGTTTATTGTTGTGTTTGTAGTAGTTATTCAGAGTACAGGATATAGGCATGATATCTTGTCGAAAAAATATTAGCACAAAACATTCTTTTTAAGGAACAGAGAGAAGCTAGCTACATAGCTATCTTAATTATCTTGTGTATGCATATATTTCTTTTGTTTTCCCTTTCTTCCTTTCCCCTGTCTCAGTTTCTCACACTAGTGAGACAATACAATTTTTACACATATGTGTCTGATTTATTTCACTTATGGGTATGGTTTTGAGTTGCATCCATTTACATCAATCTGGGTTGAAAATTGTTTTCCTTTAGGGCCTGAAATATCTCTGGTTTATCCTTCTTTATGGTTGATATATATGATTTGTATGTATATAAAGCCACATCTTTTTATCCATTCCCTGGTCAATGGGCATCTAGGTTGTTTCCAAGATTTAGCTATTACAAATTGTACTGTTATAAATATGAGTGCACATATATTGCTGTGGTATGATGTGTTCAATTCTTCTGGGAAAATACCCAGAAGGCAAGAAGCTGGGTCAAATGGGACCTCTAATCATAGTTTTTAAAGGAATCTCCACAGTGTTTGTACCAGTCTGCACTCTCACCAACAGCAGATAAATGTTCCTTTTCCCCATAGTCCCTCCAGTATTCGTTATTGATTTCTTGATGACAGCAATTCATTCTGGGGTAGATGGAATCTCAGTGTTGTTTTAATTTGCATCTCTTGAATGACCAATGATGTTGAACATTTTTTCATATATTGATTTGATGTTTGTATTTCTTCATCAGAGAAGTGCATATTCATCTCAGATGCCCATTTTTGAACTGTGTCTTTGAATTTGGGAACCTGATGTTTTAAGATTCTTTGTATGTTCTAGATTCAAGTCCTTTGTCTGCCAGATGGTTGGATAAATTTTTTTCCCAATTTGTGAGTTGTCTCTTCACCCTGTTGGTGATTTCTTTTGATGTGCAAAAACTTTTTATTAAGATGAAATCCCAGTTGTTGATTCTTTGAAGTACTTCTTGTGCAGTTTGTGTTTTGTTCATGAACACTTTGCCTACCACTATGTCCTCAAGATTGTCTTCCAGTAGATTGAGTGCTTCTGTTTTAATATTTAGATCTCTGATCCATTTTGACTTTAATGCATGGTAATAGACATAGGTTCTAGTCTTTGGTATGTGGAGAGTCAGTTTTTCCAGCACCATTTATTAAAGACACTCTCTTTCAGTGAACATGTTTGGCTTCTTTGTCAAAGATAAGGAAACTGAGTGTGTTTGGGGATATGTCTGCATCTTCTCTTCTGTTCCACTGATTCTCAGGCCTGTTTTTTGGCCAATACCATGTTGATTTTATCACAGTAGATTTGTAGTATAATTCAAGTCTGGGCTTGTGATACCTCCTTCCTTGCCTTTGTTGCTTATGATTGCCTTTGGTCTTCTGGGTCTCTTCTGTTTCCAAATGAATTTTAAGAATGTTTCCCCTAGATCGGTGAGGTACGTTAATGGTATTTTGATTGGAATTGCATTATATCTGTATGGCAATTTTATGACTATGGCCATTTTCACCGTATTGGTTCTTCCTACCCAAGAGCAAGGGATATCTTTCCATTTTCTAATATCATCTTTGATCTCCTTTTTTAGGGTACTGTAATTTTCACTGTACAGATCTTTTACATTCACTGCTAGATTGTTTCCTAAGTATTTCTTTTTTTTGGAATGTTATCTTGAAGGGTGTGCCTTCCCTAGTTGCTTTCTCTGTGAGTTTATTGCTTGTGTTTGGAATGCTATTGACTTTTGAGTGTTGACTTTGTATCCCACTACACTACTGAATTTGGGTGTTAAATCTAGAAGTCTTTTGGTGGAGTTTTTGGGGTCTTTTATGTAAAGCATCATGTTATCTGCAAATAATGATTATTTGACCTCTTCTTTTCCTATTCTTATTCCTTTTATTTCTCTCTCTTGTCTAATTGCTCTGGCTAATGTTTCCAGAACTATGTTGAATAGGAGTGGTGATAGTGGCATCCTTATTTTGCTCCTGATTTTAGAGTGAAAAATTCAGTTTTTGTCTCTTTCGTATGCTGTTGGCTGTTGGTTTGTTATAGATGGCTTTTATCAGAGATCATTTATTCTCATTTTCTATAGGGTTTTCATCATGAACTGGTGTTGGACTTTGTCAAATGCTTTTTCTGCATCTATTGAGATGATCATGTGATTTTTGTCTTTGGTTCTGTTAATGTGATGTATTTTATTTATTGATATATTAAACCATCGCTGCATCCTTGGAATGAATCCTTCTTAATAATTTGCTGCATGCGGAGCACCCGAAGAGTTTAAATGGAGCGTTTATTGCCAGGCCCGGCGGCACAGTCTCGCTTGGAATCGATCCGAGACTGTACACCGAGTGGTGACCTGGAGGGGCTTATATGGCATTAGGACAAAGGGAGGTGGGGTTAGTAAGCGTGGTTACAAAAAGTAAATTACATTGGTTAGTTTAAACGATTGGTTACATTC